>VNJW01006103.1:0-20617 GCA_008042615.1 Drosophila auraria
GAAAGCGAATGGCACATGTAGATTTTTTGTCAAGAAACCCAATTCGTCAACAATTGGTTCAAAATAAGGTGCAGGAGAAGCGGGTTGACTTGACAGAAATATCCGAAAATTGGTTACACGTGGAACAACAAAGAGATCCGGAAATTACAGAAATAATTACAAAATTGACAAATGATGATTTGCCATTGGCTTTGGTTGCAACATATGAACTGAGATCGAATGTTTTATACAGAAAAATTCAAAGACACTCTAAAACACGTTGTCTCCCTGTTGCTTCTCGATCTTTCCGCTGGTCTGTAATAAACCAAGTGCATGAGTCTATCATGCATTTGGGGTGGGAAAAAACGTTAGATAAGGTATACGATCACTACTGGTTTACTGGCATGGCAAAATATGTTCGTAGATTTGTTGAGAATTGCATCACTTGCAGAGTGTCGAAATCTGCATCTGGTAAAACACAAGTAGAGCTACACTCAATTCCGAAAATTAGTGTTCCCTGGCATATAATTCATATTGACATATCTGGCAAGCTAAGCGGTAAAAGCGACCGCAAGGAGTACATAATCGTACAAATTGACGCCTTCACTAAATATGTTTATTTGTATCACACCTTTCAAGCGTCATCGAAAATCAAAAAAAGTTGATTTTCAATACACTCTAGTAATCATAAAAATTTCGAAATTTTCAAGGACGTCGCGGGGATAGTGAATATTATCCTTTCGGGCTGAAATTTTTTGTGCTTTCATTTGACATGGTTTTACAACTTTTTCGCACCCATCGTCATCGAAAATCAAAGTAAATTGATTTTCGATACACTCTAATGAGCAATTTAGTTCGGATTTTAAGACATCCCCCTAAGGCAAGCTGCGTAGCCTGCAGCCGTCTAGTCGTGGGTTCGAGCCCTGACCGCGCGCAAAACTTATTTGTTAGCTTTTTTTTGTTTTTGTTGCGTTTCTTCCTTTCTTTATTAATATACAGAAAAAAAAGTAAAAATAAAAATGCAAAAAAAAAAAATATTTTGGTCTTGTGTGGGATTAAACTCGGGCCAATTTTACAAAATGTCGGCCGCTTAGACAACTGGGCCATTACCGATATTACACATGAAGCGGCAATTTTCTTACTAAGTATGCAACTGATAACCTAATTTTGGCAAAACTGGAATAAAATGTATTAGCTGAATAAAAAAGAGAAAAACTGAAAAAGCCAGAACTCAGACCTTTCTTGCATAAAAAACGTTTTCCCAGAGCTTACACCGCTAGGTTATGCGTGGGAGCTAATTCGAGCGGCGATTTATTTTAAGAAGTATCGAAGTAGTATAATATAGTATGTATTATTTTAAATTGCCTTTAAATGTAAAGCACAATCGTTAAGGTACCGGGTATCTCACAGTCGAGCACACTCGACTGTACCTTTCTTACATGTTTTTTTTTTTTCATTTTTATTGTTTTAGCTTAAAAAAAAAAATAATAAAATTAATAAAATAAAACAAGAGGGGAAGCTACAGTCGAGTGTGACCAAAGCATTGTGGGTGAAATTAAACAGCACATGAACATGGCAAAATGAAAATTTTGACAAATGAAGACAAATATTGCTAGAAACATGTTGAGCAACACACAAAAGAGACAAATGTTGCTAGGAACATGTTGGCCAACTCTCAAAAGCGACAAATGTTGCTAGGAACATGTTGAGCAACACCCAACAAAGACAAATGTTGTTTCTAAGTTTATCATCTGATTTTACTCAAATTTTTAAACACGTACACGGTTGCCTACCTATCAAGTCCATCTATTTACTTTAAGCCAAAAATCAGACCTATAGATTATACACAGTTTTTTATCATTTTCGGGGGCGGAAGTGGGCCTGGCCATATTTTAAAACAAACTTGATCTGCGTGCAACAGATTCCAATGTAGTCACCAAATTTGGTAACTCTAGCTCTTATAGTCTCTGAGATCTGTTGTTTCACAAGGACGGACAGACGGACAGACGGACATGTCTACATCGATTCGGCTAGTGACGCTGATCAAGAATATATATACTTTATAGGGTCGGAGATTTCTCCTTCTGCCTGTTACTTACATTCTTGGTTGGCACTAACTTATAATGCCCTTGTACCCTATGGGTACCGGGTATAAATATTGATGAAAAAAAAGTAAGAAAATTTCGCCTGCGTCTGGGATTGAACCCTCGACCCGGTCGGCTACATGCAACTTTGCGACAAGCATCAGGGGTCTGGTAGAGCATATTTTCAAATTCCTCCTTTATTGCCTAATAACTCCCAAGTTTATTATCCGATTTTACTCAAATTTATTTTACTATTTTACTATTTATTTAGTTTATGTATTTACATTAATTCGAATATTACGACTATAGCTGATATAAAGTTTTTTTATGATTTTCGGGGGCGGAAGTGAAAAAAAAATGGATCTGCGTGCAACGGATTAGAATGCTGTCACCAAATTTGGTGGCTCTAGCTCTTATAGTCTCTGAGATCGGTTGTTTTACACGGACAGGCAGACGGTCATAAATAAATCGATGATAGTGTTCCCATTGAAGCCGTATTTCATACTTCAACCGCGTTGTTATCATAGCTGGTACGTCATGAAACTTTTTAGTTTACAAATTGCATTCTACGTTTAGGTAAAATCCTTTAAAAATTTAAAAAGATTGAATTTTATCAATTTAATGTCGGTTAAGTTCGGGAAGGAAAACACATTAGAGGAAAAATACTGAAAAAATAACAGTTATAACTTCAAGTGTACAAGGTGTGTTCAAAAAGTAAGGCTATTTTTCAAATTTCGCGGGCAACGTACCTTCGATTATCGATTTCTTGTTTTGTTATGTTGGTACACTTGCCGAACATGTGTACCAAATTTCAAGTGAATGGCATTTTTTGTTTGTCTGTGAGAGGCGTAAAAGTTATGAGTGTTTTGCGTGCTAGGCGATTTCTTGCTATCGAAAAATATGGATCAATATGGATTTGCATTAAATATTGTGTAAAAAATAAAATAAAGTTCTTTGAAACACTTGAAATGTTGACAGTGGCATACGGTGAAACTGTTCTGAGTAAAAAAATGTTTACAAGTGGTACAAACTCTTCTAAAATAGCCGGGAAGATGCCAATAAAGAGCCTCGCTCTGGACGCCCAAGCAGGTCAACAACTAATGAAAACGTTCAAGCTGTGAAGAAAATTGTTTTGGAGAATCGTCGAATCCCTATCAGAGAAGTTGCAGAGGATGTTGGTATATTGCTTGGCTCGTGGCATGAAATTTTTTCTAACGCTTTGGGCATGAGACGTGTGTCAGCAAAGTTTGTTCTGAAATTGCTCAATTTTGACCTCTTTTGGTCAATGGTCGCATGAGCAATGCCAAAGAACTGTTGTATGACGTCAACGACGACCCAGATTTACTCAAAAGGGTCATAACTGGTGACGACTCATGGGTATATATTTATGATATCGAAACCAAAGCCCAATCGTCCCAATGGAAGAGGCCAGAAGAGCCAAGACCGAAAAAAGCACACGAAGTTCGATCAAATGTCAAAGTTTTGTTCACTGTTTTTTTTTTCGATTACCATGGCGGGGTGCATCAGGAGTTCTTACCATATTGTCGCACGGTCAGTGCGGTCAGTTATGCGCCGTTTGCGAAAGGCAATACGAAGAAAACGTCCGGAATTGTGGAAAAACCATTCATGGCTTTTGCATCACCACAATGCCCGTGCCCACTCATCCTTGCTTGTAAGAGTTTTTTGGCCAAAAGCAACACCACAATCATGCCTCAGCTACCATATTCACCGGATTTGGCCCCATTTCTATTTCTTGTTCCCAAAACTAAAGAGACCTATAAAAGGACGGAGATTTGCAACGATTGAAGAAATAAAGACAGCATCGCTGGAAGAGGTCAAGGCTATACCGAAAAGTGCTTATGAGAAGTGCTTTAAGGATTGGAAAAACCGTTGGCATAAGTGTATTGTATCTGTGGGGGATTACTTAAAAGGGGACAACATAAATGTTAATAAATAAATAAATATTTTTTCTTCAAAATACGAAGTCAACTTATTTTTTGAACACCCGTTGTATAAATACTTTGGTAGACGAAGTTAGGTTAATTTTTGTTTTATTTTTAAAAATGTTATATTATATAGATCTTTGACACCTTACCTCGTAGTACGCAAGAAATCCAGCAGCTTTGGTAAATTCGCCTGCCTGGCCGGGTCCTGGCGCTTTGGCATTAAGACCATTGTTGCTGGAATTCTCTAGAGTAAAGGATTGCCCGTACAAAGGCATACCCATAACGATTTTTCTTGAGGGGGCTCCTTTTTCAATCCAATAGTGCAAAGAGAAGTTCTATAAGACAATAGAAGATAAAATACATAAATTATATGAATTCCAACGAAATACTTACAGCGTTAAAGTAGTCAAAGTCATCGTCGGGATGATAATATAGGGGTGCTACATGACCGGTTTTCTTATCCCATTGCCCGTGAAAGTCATATGTCATTACAGCGATCCAATCGAAATAACGAGAAAGATCTGCGACGTTGTATCCAGCGTCAATAATCTTCTTGCTAGGCGAAACCGCAGTAGACAACAAAAGTCCACGTGGACGGAAAGCCAATGAGAGCTCCCGAACCCAAGCGGTGAATCCCTCCTTCTCGTCTGCAAATCCCTTGTTGCACTCTGTTTGCCAACAGACCGGGTATTCCCAGTCTAAGTCTAGTCCCTCAAAGCCATACTTGTCGATAAATTCTAGAGCATGGCGGACAAATCGAGCTCGAGCTGACGGACTTCGTACCAGTCGACTGTACTTGTCGCCCTGAGAATCGTTCCATCCGCCGAGTGCCAGACTCACCTTGATACCTTTGCTCTTGAGTCCGGTAACCCTCGTGTAAAAGTTGTTGTCAATGTCCGCCCAAGAATCGTGAGTTCGCAGGATAAGCTCGGAGTAGTCCAACACCGCGAATCCGTACACCACGTGCGTGCAAAGGTCCGTGTTAATGTCGTCCGGAGTATAGCGACCTAGGCCCTTGCGGTACCATGCCCAGTTTGTGAAGTAGCATACCACCTTATAGTAACCATCTAGCGGCTTAAGCACTGGCTTGTCGGTAGGGTAGGTGGGTCGAAGAGTGGTGTTCGGCTTTTGGGTGGTAGGAGCCGGCTTTGCTGGTGCCGGAGGCTTCGGTTTAAAATTAATGCCTTCTTCCACGCTGCTAGAGGAATCCTGATTACACTTGGCGGCTGCTGGCCAGTCGCAGTTCGCGATTGAGGTGCTATAGTGCAGCCCCGGCGGACAGTCACCCGCCTGTAAACGGTTCCACAAACAGAAGAGATACTTTGAACAGTCACCGGGATAAGAGACTCGCTCCTCTCCGTTACATGGATCCTCCTCGCTGGATCTAGTAGCCTGAATAATTCTTAGGTATTTCTTGCTTGTCATGCACTGCACGTTATTCGGCCAGTCACAGGTTTTACGGATAGCATCCCAGTGCAAATCCCCGCCGCACTCACTTGGCACTAGGACTCCATTGACGCAGATGTAGTACTTGCCGCAGTTTCTGTGGGAATAGTATTCTCCTTCCCTGCAAATTACCGAGGTAGATGGCCGTGGCCGGGGGGTCGTACACCTCGGGCGTTTAGTCGGGACGTTACCCATAACTTGTGCTTGCTGCGTAAGCTTCGTTGGGGTGCTGTTGGGCTTTGGGGTCTGGTTTGGTATCTTGGAAGATTGGTTGAGGATAGCGGTACTTGTTTCTGGATCCCGATGAACTAAGCACTTAGCAGACGAGGGCCAATCGCAGCCCTTAGCCCCACTGTTCCAGTGCAGGCCGCCAGGACAGAATTGCTGGCGCATCTCTCCTTTAATAATGCAGTGGTAGTAGGCGTTGCAATTCTTTGAATCTGGATAAAACTCGCCGGGCTCACAGTTTGAGGATTGAACCACCGGAAAGATCACTGCTGGCACAGGTATCGTAGTATATGCCGGTTTTGCGGTTGTCTTAGTTGGTTTACTTGGCCGACTTGCCGTGGTGGGGCTCCACCAGTCGGTGCTCGAGCTTTCAGTAGTGATACTCTGCAGTTTCTTGGTGGTACTTGTAAAGGGCTTCGGTTTATTTGTAGTGGGTATATTGCTTGCCTCCCAGTTTGGCCTAAGTGTGGTGGTGTGCTCATGATTGGGCCCCGATCCCAAAGAACCATCGCTGTTGATTGTGGTCATCTGTGGAGGCAATGGGGTGTTCACTGGAGGAGGACGCGCACAGTTCTTTGTTTGTTTAGGCGGCTCTGACTGTAATCGTCCAAGCCCCCGATTTATGGCCTTCAACAGTGGGTAAGACTCACTACAACAAAGGTTATGGAAATCGTCTAGGTCTATGGTCCACGCGGCCACTCCGGCGAAATCGTTTTTGGCTGCATATCGAGCCTTGGCCTCAACACTAGATGGGTCCTCGTAGCCTACCCACTGATCATTTAGCATGGCATACGGACCTGATCTCCTGTTGACATCCCGGCTACTCAGCCACTTCGATTTTGCGATACGTTGGCAAATTTCATAGTATGAAAGCATTCCAGGTTGCCTTGTCGACTCCCCGGCTTTTCCGGGCCCTAAGGCCGTAACCCCTTCGCCCACCAGCTTTTGCTGACTTTGCTCTAGGGTGAAGCTCTGACCATAAAATGGAATACTTAGAACGAGCTTTTCTCTAAGAGCGCCCATTTTCACCAGCAACTGCATTGTGTAGTCCGTGTTGTATTGCGGATATTTTTCTGACATAGAAGCGTACAGCGGACTTACGTGCCCTGTCTGTCGCTCCCACGCTCCATGGTAGTCGTAGGTCATCACCGTCATATAATCTACTATTTCCGAAAGGGCTGAAAGTTCATAGGCCTCTGTTATGATCTCTTTATAGCCGGATATAGCAACTCCCAACTGAAGTTTTGGATTAACCCGCTGAAATTCCGTACGTAAATCACGAAGCAACTTTGTTAGGTTAGGCTTATCGCTGGCGGGTCCCTTGGAGCAGTCGCTTTGCCAGCACTTCGGGTAATTCCAGTCCATATGCAGACCGCTGAAACCGTGGCGCTGTAGAAAGCCGACCGCACTGGAAGCGAATACACGCCGCTTGATTTCGTCGCGTGCCAGACGAGAGTACTTGTCGCCACTAGAGTCCGTCCAGCCACCTAAGGCAATCAACACGGGCACTCCCAACGAAATCACCCGGCGATAGTATTGATTTTCCAAATCCACCCAGGGATCAAAATCGCGAATGGTAAGATGATCAGGATCCAGGGATGCAAACGAGTAGATGATGACCGAACAAAGCATTGGGTCGATCTGCTCTGGCACAAAATGACCATCGCCCTTTCGGTAAAAAGCCCAGTTGGACATATAGCAGAGTACTTTGGGAGTAATGTCCATTTTTTGTTTCTTTATTTGCGCCAGCGCTCCATAGGCCGCCTCGGGGCTTTCCAGTCCCAATTGTGTCAGCGCGCCGTAGGTCTGTTGTTTCTTATAGTAATCTAGGTCTTCGATGTGCTCAAGCTGTTCAATATTCACTGATTTTAAAAGCTGTTGATGAGGAGAGTCAATTCGGTAAGGCTGTTGATAATAATCAGCCGATATTCCGGTAGCAATAAATGCAGCGTATTTATCGGAAATGGTCCATGGATCCGGTTCCAACAACTTATTGGGCTTTGCTTCTGTATTCACTTCAAAATCTTTAACATAGCTTTCAAAGCTTTCATTATCATAGTCATTCGGCACTGCCTCTATAGAATCGCGAACAAACGAACGGTGGCCTAAGGACTTTTTCAACTGAGTTACACTCCTTTCACTTAGCGTGGGCACACTTTCGACAGAGGTGCGTAGGGGCAAGAATGTGTCGCCAAATGTGGGACGAAAGCGACTTAGGGCTTCTGCGTCATCTTCCAAAGGGATACTCTCCACAGCGGACCGAACGAAGGCCGGCTTGTAGCTAGGGGCCACATGAATCTCTGGGGCATTATTACGAATGTGCCCGATGACTACTGAAGCGCAAAGCGTCATACTGAGCATCTAATCAAAAAATAAATATGTTATTTTTTTTGGGTAGGAAAAAATATAAGTATGCACCCGTATGGCATACTGAAGATAACTCACCAGCAGTCTACACTGCGTAGCAAAACTACGCATTTTTTGTAGATTTTTCTAAATTTACTGAAACGAAAAACAAATCGAAATTAGGCTTTATCATTGATGATATGTGGCTTTTTAATGACGTATTTTTAATGTAGGTCGATCTTATTTCGTTTCAAAAAAAGCTATCACTGCCTAAAATCAAATCAAAGAAAGGGAAATAATACAGTCGGAATTACAAATAAGCTTAAGCGCGACTACAGAGAGATTCCATATACCAGAACATTCTGTACCTAGGTGTTAGAACCTCCAAAATGAGAAGTCTACATTTGCTGAGTTGATATTTCAAACTGATTTTATTTTTGAACGATCTTTGCCTTATATAGAACATTTGAACTATTATCTATGGTCTACGCAGAGACCGCACATCTGCTTGTCTGAGCGGGAAGGTCTTATCCATTGCTCCCCCGTGAAGCGACCTTTTGTACAGCATGGAAAATTCCTAAGTGGTATTTTGGGATACGTCAAGATTACAATTGTTATTTCTAAATTTATCATGTGAGGCAAACAAAATGATTTTAAATACAATCTCATGTTTATGTACGAACATTCTGCAAAGCGCCAGGAAGAATTATGGCTTGCATGCGTCTTGATACTTTAATTCGTCTTACTAAATATAAAACTAAAATTAACATGATTATTAATTCTAAGATTAATGCTGCGTGGCCTGAGATAAGGTGAAAATTCAGTCCTTTTAATTCATAATGATTTTCTTTTATTTCTTTTATTTTCTTTCTTAATTTTCTAATTTCTTCATCATGGTTAATTGCCGGTAATGTTAATGGATTCCACACAATACTTGGAACCTGACTTATATTACTTACATAAGAGACTGCTATAGGGTCATAACTTTCTGATTAAATGCTATGATGAGCTATTAATATTTTATCATCTGTTCTTATAGTGCAACCAGATATTATAGTGAGAATTCCTTGCTCAGGAATATCAATTATTTCTTGTGGAAGATTATTACATTGTATCCTATCCTTTGTTGTTTCTGGAACCTGAAATAGGCAACTACCTTTCTTTTGCAACTCAACCCAGTAAGAATTTTTCTGGGTCGCTTTTTTATAAACACAATTGGAGTGACTATTTGGTTTAAAAGGAATAATCATTCACGTTGCTCCAAGGCCAGTTTCCTTTACATATTACATAATTAGCTTTCCATTTTTGACACTTATTTGTAAACTAAATATTTAGAATTCAACTCTGCAATAATTACATCATTCTTATTTTTCACTGGTATTGGAATTGCTCTGAACAGATGGAAGGGGTGTCTTCCAAATAAGGGGATTTTTACATTCAAAATTAGCTTATTATCCACGAAAATTCCCTTAGCTGTTTATAACGTATAAATGTCCTTTAATTCTGTTCCTGCTCTTTTACCTGGAAGTACTAAAGTTTCTAGTAATGCATCCTTCAGTTTTTTTTTTACTTTTGCTACTCTGACTCGGTCGTCTTTTCCTTTATGTACCTCTTCTACCTTTCCCAAGGGCCATCTAGCGGGGTGATAATTTTCATCTTTTAGTAACACGATTTGACCTTTATTAATATTTTGCACACCTATTTTCCATTTATTTCTTAGTTGATGAGTGTTTAAATAGTCATTCTTCCATTTATTCCAAAACTCCCGTTTCATTTTCCATCATCTACATTTCCAAGTTTATCCTCTGTAATTGTTTCAATAGGTCCTAAAGTGGGCCTTCCTATCAGAAAATAGCCTGGTGTTAAAACTTCTAAATCGTCAATGTCAGTACTGGCTGTATACAAAGGTCTAGAGTTTAATATCGCTTCAATTTGGCATAATAGAGTTGCCATCTCTTCATAAGTTAAACTATTATCACCTATTATTCTTTTAAGGTGATATTTTACCGATTTTACCCCCGCCTCCCAAATACCTCCAAAGTGAGGTCCTGCCGGGGGGATAAAATGCCATTCAATTGCCATTCATTTCAATATCGGAATTAGTTTCGTATTTTCGTTTAGTACTTTTTGTAAATCTTCATCCAGTTTTCTGGCGGCGCCGACAAAATTTGTCCTATTATCAGAAAATATTTTCGCACACTTTCCTCTTCTGGAAAAGAATCTTCTTAGCGCAGCCAAAAAGGCATCTGAAGTCAAATCACTAACAACTTCTAAATGGATAGCCTTTGTTGCCATGCAAGCAAATACCGCAATGTAACCAATGTATAAGATTTTTGGCCTCTATTTTTTGAGCATCTCTGAGCATTTTGAGTATTTAAAAACGGGTGGGCCATCGTAATTCGATGCCTTGGTAAATTTCCAATAATTTGTTCTGCCATTACCACAAAGATATCTTTTTGGACTCTTGGTCCCACATTATGTCATTTAGACTTTTGTTATTTGTAGTTTTCGCTGAGGCATCGAAAGCTACCCTTGATAGGGTAAATAATATTTTCCCTTTTTCTTGGTCTCTATCATATGACCCAAGTTAATATATTCATGCATAAATTTTATATAATTTTGTTTAAGTTTTTTATTTTTATTAAATTTTTTTTCTAAGTTATAAAATCGCGCTATTGCTTGCGCTTTTGAGTCTCCTAATTCTTTTTCATTTTTAAATGGAATTTTGGCCACATATCTCCCATTTTTATCTTTTTTAGTGGTCTCTAAGAAATGTTTCTCACAATTTTCTTCCTCAATGTCATTATTTTCATTTTCCATTTCCCAAAACCTCTCTAAGTCTTCTACTTCCAAAGTAGTATCCACATTTAATTTTGTACCTTTTGATTTTGTACAACCATATAAATAATTAAATTTTAGAAATGTGCTCAGATCATCTCTAACATGAATTATTTCTTTGAATAATTCAGAAAATAAGTCCCACTCTTTCCCTTCTTCAGAAAAGGTGGGAACTTGTATTTTTGGTAATACAGGAAAATCACATAATCTATCCTTTACCAATACCCCATTATTACTTCCTGTTTTTATTTTGGAAGATTTCATCCTTTCATCTAGGATGCCTTAAATGTGAGCTCCTGTACTGTTTTATATAAATATTCTTTTAATTGATCGACATTTTTGTCGAACACCTCTGCCAACTTTTCGGGTCATTTTCGATCATTTTTTTAACCTGGGTTCCAGAAACAACCTTTGGGCTTTCATCTTTACTTTTTAGGGTTTCAATAACCCTACAAATTTCCTCAAACATTTTATTGTTGAAGTAGTCATGATCGACTACTCCACATTTTATCAATGACGCATGGTTTAGTGACAATTTATTCTTAAGGCTATCTAACGATCGCTTTACTGGTTATTTTACTAGCTTCAATTATTCTAACTTCTTTCGTTAAGCTTGCTTGTGCTTCTGGCAGCTTGATTATCGTTTCGGACAACATTTTTTTTTTTTATAAATATTTTATTCGCAATAAAAACAAGTGGGAAAGCTACAGTCGAGTGTGACCGACTGTAAGATACCCGGTACCCAAAGCATTGTGGGTAAAATTATATAGCACATGAACATGGAAAAAGAACATTTTCTGACAAATGAAGACAAATATTGCTAGAAACATGTTAAGCAACACTCAAAAGAGACAAATGTTGCTAGGAACATGTTGGGCAACTCTCAAAAGCGACAAATGTTGCTAGGAACATGCTGAGCAACACCCAAGAAAGACAAATGTTGCTAGGAACATTTAGAACAACACGCACGTGCGCTCTCTCTCTCTCTCTCTCTCTCTCTCTCTCTCTCTCTCAGAAACTTTATTGTTTAATAACTTCTATGTTTATCATCCGATTTTACTCAAATTTTTAGAACACGTCCACGATTGCCTACTTATAAGGTCTATCTATTTACTTAACGCCGAAAATCACGCATACGGTTGTATACCGTTTTTTATGATTTTCGGGGGCGGAAGTGGGCGTGGCCAAATTTTAAAACAAACATTGTCTGCGTGCAACAGATTCCAATGTTGTCACCAAATTTGGTAACTCTAGCTCTTATAGTCTCTGAGATCTGTTGCTTCACACGGACAGACAGACGGACAGACGGACATGGCTAGATCGACTCGGCTAGTGACGCTGATCAAGAATATATATACTTTATAGGGTCGGAGATTTCTCCTTATGCCTGTTACATACATTCTCGGTTGGCACTAACTTATAATACCCTTGTACCCTATGGGTACCGGGTATAAAAATTAAAATTTTTAAAGCTAACTTATCTGCTGCTTCCTGAGTTTTGTCTTCGTGGTGATCGCCCCGATTTCTTGATGTATTGATGTCTCGATGTCGTGGCTTGATGTCTCGATGTCGTCAATGTTGTTTCAAGGATTAGTTTATTTGAACAGTTTAAAATAGTTGCTGCTTCGGTGTTGTTAAAATTTTAGTTGTACGTTTTCTTTTTGTTGTGTTGTTGTTGCTGCTTCGCTCTCGTTGAACTTTTAGTTTTAATTTCGGCCTCTTTGTTTCTTTTTATTGGTTTTTTTTTTTATCACTCCAAGTTCGGTTTTTAAGTTTTAGTGTTTCACTTTTCGTTTCACTTTTGTTCCTTTTACACACTTTATCGCTGCACCGAACACGAGGATTTTACATGTATTTATATATATATGTACATATATATTTAAAAAACAATTTACCAATGTTTATCTGGCCTTGGTAACGCCAACGTCGCTCAACAAACCCGGGTATTTTTAATGAGTTCTATGCCCGTTTGGCATTTATATATATTTTTAACAAGCTGTTTACTTGTATTTTATTATACACTCGGTCTCTTACCATTGGCGGGGGAAAACACGAGCTTTATTTATTATTTTTTGCAGACTCGAAGGTGCTGGTTTAAACAACTCTGAGCTTCTTACCACTGGTGGGGGAAAACTGCAGAGTGCCTCGAAGGACCATAAATGTTAGAACCTCCAAAATGAGAAGTCTACATTTGCTGAGTTGATACTTCAAACTGGTTTTATTTTTGAACGATCTTTGCCTTATGTAGAACATTTGAACTATTATCTATGGCCTACGCAGAGACCGCACATTTGCTTGTCTGAGCGGGGAAGTCTTTCCCATTGCTCCTCCGTGGAGCGACCTTTTGTACAGCATGGAAAATTCCTAAGTGATATTTTGGGATACGTCAAGATTACAATTGGTATTTCTAAATTTATCATGTGAGGCAAACAAAATGATCTTAAATACAATCTCATGTTCATGTATGAACACTAGGAGAATCCTATTTATATATATTTAATTTGGTCAATAGCTGTTAGCAGAGTATATCGCCTGTCTTAGGCGCAGCTTGTACTGCTCCGTTTGACCGGCGAGTTATACCGCTGACCACCGAGTCCCTTGTCCATGCACTGAATTCTTATTGAGCGCTCACGCCTTCTATAGTGGTTTCCACTTATGTACTAATTAAATATTCGTTATGTGTAATCCCACCTATGGGTTATCTAAGTTAGAGTATTCTTGGAGATTCTTGGATTTCTGGGGGACGGTAAGAGTATTTTGTGGAAGCTTTAACTTGTATAACTTAACAATAAATAACGTAGCCAGAAACAAGCTGCCGGCTAATTTCTTTAAGTGTCGGCCAGGTCTTCGACTCCCGAACAAACGGGAACGTTGCAGGAAACCTGATGCCTTGCACGAGCCGCAAAGTCAGCATAACGTGCAGCACCGAAAGCGCTGAGCGGCGACAGGGGCAGTGACAGAGGGCGGCGACAACGCACAGTTGGCGAAACGGCCCATCTAGCGGCATTTAATTCATAGCTGTTAGAAAAAATTTGTTATTGCTAAAGTTCATTTTTGTTTTAACTTCTAAAGTGGTTTGACTTTAATAAAAACTAAAAAACAAAATTTTTTTTTGTCTTTACATGTTTTATCTTTTGTGAAAGTTGAAATATTTTATGACGTATTATTTATTTTATCTTTGCTTATTTAAACCATGAATAAATGATAAACTAATGTATTTCAATTGTATTCTATTTTTTAGGCTAAATATATATTTAACCTCTATTATAACCTATATATACCTGCGCCCTTTAATTTTTTTTTCTTCTGAAATCATAAAAAATTTGGCTTTCTTCAGTTTTCTTATATGTCATGGAAAAATTTATTCATAATGGAAAATATTCACAATAATTTAAACAAAAAATATATAAACTATATTACCTATTACAACTATTATATTAGTTATAAAGTTACTTTTTTCCGACTCTGGATCATTCTCATATGAAGTTTCTTCTGTTAAAAGGTGCAGCATATCCCCAACGATCTCCATCCTTTTTAGTGGATCTGAGAAACTTAATAAGGCATGAATTAAGTCCTCCATAGTACTTATTCGAGATGTTTTCCGCGTATGGTGTTCACGGAAATTGCGAAAGTCCTTATTGCGTGCTTCTAAGACTTTTTTCGACCATTTTCCTGTTGGAAGTTTTGATACACTTATTATGTCGGCTCCATGTAATAAGACTTTGTAACTTTGTCAATTTGTAAGAGTGCTTGGTACAATTTCCATCTAAAAATAATGCCAAAGCCTCTTCTTATTGAATCGGAAGGATTGCATTAGATTCTGTAAGCAATTCTATATTTGGGCAAATCCTTTGTCATTTGCCACCGAAACAAGTTGCGCCGCATTTCTTTTACCTGCTTTGTGCAAGCTAGAAGAGTCTGTGTATCAAAAAGTAGCAGTAGCAATATCTTGTCAAGTTGCAGGTGGCTGCAGATAATTTTGGACATTTTACAATCACAAGACATCATAAAAATTTTAATCAAATAGTCTTGAGCGAGTCCACGCGAATCTCAAAAGTTGCAGTCCATGAAAGTCTTACTTTGGCGATTTTCAAAGAACTAGTGGTAGGGACAACTTAATGCTAATTTTTTTCTACAACGGCAAACTCACAGGTAACAAACAACAGTTTATTTAGTTTATTCATATCTCAAGCTATAAAAAATACATATTTACATAAATGCAAAATTTCAAGCTATTTTGCCAAAGCACAAAAAACGATCGTTAAAACTCAGTGCTGCACCTGCTGAAACATATGTTGGGTTTGAAAGCTCACAGCTGATCAGCTGGAATACATCATTCACAAAAGATCATATTAATAAACACATTGGGCTATCGATAAAAATTACGCTTTGGCGCCAATCAACACTTTAAAATTGAATTAAATGGAGCTAGATCGACCGTTTCGCCCCCAGTGCAGCGGCTGCGACGGCGACAGCGGTGGTAGCAGCGCTAGGCAATCACGGGAGATTCTGATCCCGTTACCTAGACGCATCATCTAGAGCCGAGGAAAGTAAGTTGCTGAAACACAGCGTCAACTACAAAAGCCATAACTTCACCTCTAACGCGCATCAATCGAAGACGCGGCACCCGCAGCTCGCAAGGAGGAGCATAACCCGGACCAAAGCCGACAAGACGTGGTCAAGCTAACGACACAGAACCGCCGTCGACACCACCGTTGCGGCATCACCAGAGGGCACCACCCCGCCGCCGGAGAATTAAGGTTCCAAGAGATATCTCGGGAGCGGCCGCCCAGCTATGTGTTGTGAAATAGCACTTAATGCTAACTAATATATGTGAGAGATATTAAACTTAATAAATAAAGGCATAAGTCCTAGGGCATTTACAGGGGCAATATCAGTATTTTGGACATACTTGAATCTTATTTATAAGTGTGTGTATTTTTAGCACACCAGTTTTTACTGATACGAGGCGTGTATATATTTAGACCAGTGGTCCGTACCATTACATTGACATGTCAACATTGCATTTGTGTGTGAAAAATAGGAGAGAATGTTAATGTTGTCAAAATTCTCTTTCATAAGAAACAAGATATGACAAAAAAAAGCTAACATTTTTCTTATATGCATAATAACTAGCTATAACTAAAACGAGAAAGAAAGCTAACTTCGGTAAACCAAAGTTTGTATACCCTTGCAGTCAGAAATTGGATCATAGAAAATCGATCCCTTTTAGTAACGTAAAAAAAAAATGTAAAATTATGCAAATTTTGTAAATTTTACATTTTCATATAAATTGATCGATCCCATCTATGGCAGCTATATGATATACATAGTTGTCCGATCTTAATGAAATTAAAACCGTAATTCTAGAACTATAAAAAACGACTAAATCTCGAAATTAATAGAAATTCGTTGAAAAACAGAGAAGTTAAAATTTTTTTTACATTAATTTCGCCATCATTCCTATGGCAGCTATAGTATATAGTCGGCCGTTCCGACATATATACTGCGTGCTAAAAAAATAAGACTATACTAAAAGTTTCAGCCCGATAGCTCAAAAACTGAGAGACTAGTTCGCGTAGAAACCGACAGACAGACAGACAGACAGACGGACAGACAGACGGACAGACAGACAGGCGGACATGGCTAGATCGACTCGGCTGGTGATGCTGATCAAGAATATATATACTTTATGGGGTCGGAGATGTCTCCTTCACTGCGTTGCAAATATCATGGCAAAATTATAATACCCTCTGCAAGGGTATAAAAAACCAGCTACTTAACCCTAAAAACTGCTAGATTTAGCTGCAATATGACAATCCGGCAGCACTAGCGCTGTGCTTTAGTCAAGGCTTGACTTGCGTAGCCGAAGACCTTTGCCAAAGTCACACGAACGTTTATACTGTGAATGAGCGGCAGCGACGTCGACTGAGAAAAATCCTATCCCGCGGGATAGGGCCGTGCCGACCGCTGATTTAAACAACTAGAGCTCGTGGTAGAGCTGTAATTTCATGAGGTTCTTTGGGTGTAAAAATTCAAACATTTATGCATGTCTCCCTTTTGAACAAAAGCTAATGTAGTGTTTTAAATAAAAAGTGGAAACAAAAGTGCAAGATCTGCAAATCTGGACTTTCCGTCGACATTGTAGGCGACACTGTCGCATCCTCTATCAAAAAGTGGAAACCAAAGTGCAAGATCTGCAGATCTATCCGATATCCGCTATCACAGCTTTAATTGCTTCTGTCAGCCTTGCCGTTTTCGGTGTTGTTGTCGCTACCAACATGCGCCAACAACGACGTCGCGACGCTTCTACCCACAGCTTAGCTCAGGGTATGAATAAGATATTAAATGCAGTCTCAAATTGATAAATTGATAAAAAATAATAAATATTTTTAAAATTAAATTAATAGCTCTTTTTTTTATTACCTAACCTTAACTTGTTTATTTGATTTTCGCAATTCAATATGTTGTTTCTATTCCCGTATTTGTGGATTTCATTCGGTGCTTATAGCATTATGACACTACATTAAATCCTTCATTCATTAGAGTAGTCATAAAAGGCTTGACAACACCCATAAAGTTTTACTAGTCGTATGAACAATTACATTCCTTTCTATGAACAATTATTGCATTTATTGACAAAATGAAATATAAAATGAAAAATACCAGAAAAAACAAGTGTGACCGACTGTGAGATACCCGGTACCCAAAGCATTGTGGGTGAAATTAAATAGAATATAAACATGGAAAAAAGAAAACCCTTGTATATAATTATACCCGGTACCCATGTAGCGAAAAAAGTGTGGCGTGCTTTCGGGCGCAGTATTAATTCGTAATGCAGCTTTAACGTTGCTCAACTTGTTTTTAGCAACATTTGTCTTCATGTGTCAACATTTTGTTTTTCCATGTCCGTGTGCTATCTTATTTCACGCACAAAGTGCTTCTTAAAATACTTTGGGTACCGGGTATCTCACAGACAGACAGACGGACATGGCTAGATCGACTCGGCTGGTGATGCTGATCAAGAATACATATACTTTATGGGGTCGGAGATGCCTCCTTCACTGCGTTGCAAATATCATGGCAAAATTATAATACCCTCTGCAAGGGTATACAAAATTTTTTTCTTATCTGTGTTTCAACGAATTTCTATAAACTTCGAGATATAGTCGTTTTTTATAGTTCTAGAATTACGGTTTTAATTTCATTAAGATCGAACAACTATATCATAAAGCTGCCATAGAAGGGATCGGTCGATTTATATAAAAATAAAGAATTCTACATGTAAAATGTAAAATTTACAAAATTTACATAATTTGAAATTTTTTTTTTTACATTACCAAAATGGATCGATTTTCAATGATCCAATTGCAGACTGCAAGGGTATACAAGCTTTCTTTCTCGTTTTTATTTCCTTTTCTTTACTGTTGTGATTAGTGCCATAATTTATAAGTATGCAATATGCTTGTCGCGCTAGGAAGATCAATGAAATAAATAAATAAATAATGGCGGCACTAATAAATGACTTTATTTCAGAAAATAATGTGCTAATACGGCTACGATACAGGGCACAAGATTTCATTAATTAGCTACTTCATTAGAACCTTGAAAGAGACCACTATATGTCTTTTTTGGTTTGGATTTTTTTCGTAATGCGACTACGGTCACACAATTTAAAAGGTAAACAATAACAATGGCCGGAATTCGCAGTGCACAATTTAGTCATTTCTGAAATCCTCATGCAAATACTTCTGCAGAAATTAATATGAAAACCATAAAACTGATTTTTACAGCTTTCTTATACATAGATGTAGTTAATTCATAACAATTGCAAAATTTAACGGCGAAAAAACCAAGCACCCGAAAACTTATCTATTTTGTTTAATTATTTTGCTTTTGTGCAGAATAGTTGCTGAAAATTATGCCAAGCCTTCGGCAAAAACCAATATATTCTGTGAGACCGTTCTGTCTAATGAGACATTAATACACTTTTTACATGAAATTTAATGAATTACAGACGGTTTATTCTATTGAACTCATTTTTTTGTCAGGTATTTTTATGGATTCATCAGAGATGTGGTCATCCTACGTCTATTGTAAATATATCGCGCCGCATTATTAAAAGCAACTTGAAGCTTGCGTTGGCTGGCGTATGTCACTGAACACTTCGATTCCATAAAAAAGCACTGGTGTCAGGTACATTGTTGCAATAGTCTGCTTCATTTTAACTGGTAAAAATTTCTTTGATAGGTATAAGCTTCTAAGGACTTCATACATATTACCGACATTTTTATTTATGTGGTCATCCCATGTCAAAGTTTGATTAAAACTGAAACCTTATTTGCATGCTCCTTTTACATAGTCTATAGGAGTATTTTCGATAGCTTATCTTTGTATAACGTCAGTGTTAAGCGCCTTTTTACTTATAACTATATATTTTGATTTCTTCGGATTTAAACCTAATCCGTTAATTTTTGCCCACCGACTAAGTACACTGCAGTACCAGTTGTCATCAATAGGCCGTTGTCATCAACGTTTCATCAACGCGCCGACTGCGACTTCGGCCGAACCGACGCTCTCCTTCAATCGTGTCAAAACCGACTCTCTCGCTCTCAATTCTCTCTCGCTTAATTTCTCTCTTCAAAAATTATGTTGATGACAGTTTGATGAAATGTTGATGACATGTTTACATGTGCGACAAAAGATGCAGAAACGGGATCATGTCAAAAGAAAAGAGCAATAGGGATTAGCGGAACCGTTGTTCTTGGTCGGTATTCTTTGTGTTTTTCTCAAAGGCACGCGTCTCTTTTCGCGACTCTCACTGGCGTTTAAGGCATTGAAGAGATTAGTCGAGAATTTGTTTAAGTTAAAAGTTCAAAGTTTAAAGTGCTTCTTAAATATAATAAAACTAGCAGGTGAGTTTTTTAAACTAAAAACAGTGGTGGATAATATTAACAAGTAAAATAAAAAAAAAACAACAAAAGAAAACAACAAAACAAACTACAATTTAAAATCAAACATATGTACATATCTTATTTTGGGTATAAATGTGAAATGTGGTGAAATGTGAACAAAATCAGTGACCGAATATAATAAATGAAGGAAAAAAGAGTACATTTTCCCACAGTGAAAACAATTTAAGAGGAAAAATAAATCCCAAGTCGCAGCCATCTCTTATTTTCGGTCACTGCAAAAATAATATTTCTTTCCTTCGCTGTTATGTATTTGTGTGTTGTGGATTTCATTTACTTTAATTTGTAAAAATAAAGTTTTTTGTGGTTTTGTTTTTTTTTGCTAGTGGTAGAGCAGACACTACGGAATCCGCTCTGAAATCGTTATTTAAGTGCCTGAGGTTCGCCGAAAACCTCGACGCGGTGCACAAAAGAAGGGATGATGCGGAGAGGTCGAAGGAGTTTAAATTTAAAATGTTAAATTTAAAATGAACAAAAAAATATTTAAAAAAATTTAAATATATGTAAAACAAAACCAATTTTATGTTGTCGAATTTATAATGATGAAATATCGATGAAATGATGATGAAATGTTGATAAATTGTTGATGAATCAATGATGAAATGTTGATGAATCATCGATGAATTGTTGATGAATCATCGATGAAATGTTGATGAAATTGTTGATGAATCATCGATGAAATAATGATGAATTTGTCNACTGATGACAGCCTAGGACATGTCCATGTAAATTTCATCAACAGTTTGTATGGAGTGTCATCGATGATTCATCAACAAAA
>VNJW01006105.1:0-18804 GCA_008042615.1 Drosophila auraria
CATTGTATTTACATTTATATCCCGAAAAACAGTTGTTAATTTGTTGCGTTAATTTGTTTCGTTAATTTCTTAATTTGTTTGGTTCAAAAATATGGAAATCGCTAAATTAACCAAGATTCGAAAAAGCAGAACAATGGACTTTACCAAGGAAGAGACAATTATCGTAGCTTTATCGTTAAACATGTTGACTAACTTTAAATTTCAAATAAATTATTTTGTCAACAAACACAGCTGATTTAAGATTGGTATGACCGCATCATTTACCTCCCAAAAATACCGAAGAGCGGTTTAAGAAGCGGTCACACTGGAAAAAGATTAAATCTGTTTGGGGTTGCGAACTGTTCGAGCATCTGCGTACTAAGCTTTAGGCAAAAGCCATATCACGATATAAATATATTTATTTTGTAAGAAAAATATCGATATATCGATATTTTTATATATTTTCGACAACCCTAAATAAAAAGCAATTATTGCTAGATGAAACTTAAAATAATATTATTTAATTTTAAATCCATTATTTAATTTTAAAATCACAACTAATTCTAAAACCATTCCATAACTGTTTTATTTAAGGATTTCAAGAAATCTTCATATGGAACTGCGGGTAATGTTTTCAGATTTTTTCGATTTGATTCAAACATTTTTCTTCTTCTTTGTAGATTTTTGTGGTATGAACTAGGATAACAAAATCTTGAAAATATAACGTATAAGATCTTGAATCTAGAAAAATGTGCTTAAAATAAGATCAAAATGTGATTACGCTACTTTCGTGACTAAGTGGTCACGATTCTATGACCAAAAATCTTAAAACCAGACCAATTTTTTTTTATCAGTGTTGAATTACACAAAATCCAAGTTTTTTATATTGTTCATTTAACTGTTTAAATAATATAAAAAGTGAAGCTAAAGAGCTTTAGAGGAGGTCAACGAAAAATATAATAATATAATAAACTTAAATTCAAAAACGTCTTATGAACCCAGTCGTGGATCATTATGTATTTATTCATTTAATCTATTTAAAACATTTTTTTTTTAATTTTATTTCCCTGTATTATTGACACTTTCGTTCTGGTCTTAGGAAAAATGTATAGTTGATATTTATTAATATGTATTTAAAATTGTAAAGCTTTAAGAAAAAGTCGCTGTTGCGACTTATGAGAGAACACAGTAACCAACATTATGATGGAGGCTTGGCACACTTACGAAAATCTTTTTAAACCAAACAGAAAAAAATGTTTTAAGTAGGAGAAGTAATACTTACTAAATACTTACTAATACTAACAAAAGAAATAACCAACTAAACATGAAAGGGATAACTTTTTAAACTATTTTGCTCTTGTCTAAGGATCTAAGCTTAGGTGGGGACGCGAGGGGGCTTCGCCAAATACAGAAACAGATTTTGGGTGACTGCCTTCCACCACAACACGGCGTCGGCCTTGTTAGAGATTTAAATGAGCTAAAAATCGTGAGACTAACCATGCCAAATAAAGATTTATTGCCTCGACAAGGAAGGCGAAATGGGATTGTGCTGTTCTAGGCATAATCAAGTAATTCAATAAGCCGACAGCAGAGACAACAGTTCTAGGGAATGGATACGAAAATAAAACTGGGAGTTGGATACCTAATAACATGGGCTCTGCGATTTATATCAAGACATGTGCAACAAAACAATTTCCCTGCTGCTAGATATATGATATTTCTGTTTCGTTGAACCTATGTAGGAATAGTGGAAAAAGCAACAAAATGCTTAACAGCAAGCCACTATTCAAAAACCAAAATAACAGAACAAAAGCTGTAGAAAGCAAAGTCATATAAAAACATACACCAAGAAATGGCAAGAAATGTTTAGTTTAGCTTAGTTTCGTTTTTTGTTTCTTAAACTAGAGACTCGGGGCTCTGAAATGGCTTGGCATGTTCTTTGCTATTCAAACAATTTGCATATCCTTTTAGTGCAAGAAGTGTACACATAGAGAATTTTTAAGTAAAAATGGGCTTAAAGTAAGTAAAAAGTAATGAAATAACTACCGAGAACTTTTTTTTACTTAATTAGATGTGGTTTTGTACTCAGTTTAAGGGCAATTTTTAAGAATGCGAATACCAATATAAAGTATTTAATTACGTTTTTGAAAACATTTTATGCTCAAGGAAAGTGAAAAATTTACTTCATTTAAGATCGAATAATTTTCAATTTATTACACCAAAGTTTTTAGTTTAACAACAAGTCATTCTCAATTTTTTGACACTGGGTAAAAAAAAAATTATGTAAAATTAAGAGAGGGAGGCTGTAAATCACCTTTTTTTGGAGAGGATCAGACAGTGCCGGCTGTAAATGCCCAGTTTCTGGAGAGGATCAGACAGTTCCGGCTGTATGGAGGCATAGCTTCTGTTTGTTGAATATTAAATAAAGTCTGTAAAACCCAACATACATCTCAAAAACACAATTGCTGCGACAGGTACTCGAACCCGCGATCGTCAGATTAAGATTCGAGCACTCTAAGCCCTGCACCACGAATGCAAATCAGATGACGGCGTCAAGGACTACTACATACATACATACGCGTGCGACAGTGGTCGAGCTATAAATAGACAAGGCTGGAGAGCAGAGCGAGACGGAGCAGCACCGACGCAAAACGTTCGGTGAGAGCGAGACAGAGCAACACCGCTTTGCCGCTCTTCCCCTCTCACCCCTTTCCTTCAAACTTGAGTACAGACGTTTTTAATTTTCGGATAAAACCATTTCAATTCAAGAATATATGTATTTAATTTTGGTGTGAGTACTTTTGTATTCATTTTGAATTTTGTTTGGTCTCAAAGTAAGGAAAAAATACTTTATCTAGGAATTTTTTAAAAAATCCGTATTCAAAATAAGAATAATACGAATTTGTGTACGCGGATTCTTGATTTCCGAACCCCATAATTCTCGCTGTGTACTTAAAAATCAACAACTACCATCACAGCAGACTACATTGTCCTGGGGAGACATACTAATGCGACAGTCAACCGAATTTATTGTCAGCTGAAGAATGCTGATTGAAAAGAGTGAGAGCGCGACCAGTTTTTGTTTGGAAGGCCGAGCTTTCACTACTATATATGTGTACATACACTGATACAAAAAAATTGTCTGATCTTAAAATTTTTGGTCTGTATGACCATTTGGTCACGAAAGTAGCGAAATCACATTTTATTCTTATCTTAAGAACATTTTTCTATGTTCAAGATTTTGTGCATTCTATATTCAATATTTATTTTATCTTATTTCATACCACAAAAATCTACAAATTAGAAGACAAATGTTTCAATCAAGTCGAAAAAATCTATAACATTACCCACATTTCCGTATTAAGATTTCTTTTATTCCTTAAATAAAAAACCTCTGGATGGGTTTAGAATTGCTTGTGATTTATCTGGAATTATAATTAAATAATATTATTTTAAGTTTTCATTTAGCAATAATTGCATTTTATTATTGCTACCACAACTATCGCCTATTTGCCATAAGCTAGTATCTCACATCAGTGGGACTTCATATGCTACGAAATTGTCTTTGCGTAAAGACAACTTTTCACCCCAAATTAGTAACTATTATAGTCAGCAGTTGCCAGAACCAGTTGGAAACTATACATGTGAAGGTAGTAAAAAAAAGATTGAAAAGTCCCATTTTAAGAGTGTTCGGTATAATTTAAGCGTTCAGTTTAAGATTGAATTTTTGGTCTTATATTAATATTTTATTTAAGAATGCATAAAATCTTAAAAGGAGATTTTATTTTTTCTATTGGTGTACGTATGCCCTACAAACAAAAAAAAAGCTATGTAAAATCCACTATTCTATTGTTAAAACCGCGCCAACCTAAGAAAAATAGTTAACTTACCCCAAGTAGTAAGATAACCATAAACTAGTAGGTTACACAAGAAAAATAGTTGTTTTACTATTTAATAGTAGAATTCCAAAAGAAAAGATATATTGACCATACAAAATTTCGCATTTACATGTTTATTCATGTATAGACTCTACATTCCCCCAATTAAGATTAACTTTCTTAGTTCTTAACATTATTTTATCAAGTTTAAAGATAATTTTTTATAATCTGTATTTATAGGGTAACAATTTGTTATTTAATCATTTTACGCTGTAAAGAAATCGTATTAAACGGATACTCAAATTTAAGAACCAACTCCAACGACATAGAATCGAACCGGGGTCTCAAGAACTCATACACCGACCGCCCAACCAACTCGACCACGGAGGCAAACCAAACACGAAAGTCTAGTACTCTAATATATAATTGGGCAGTTTGTTCAAGTTCTCTCAAACTCCAGATTTAGCCATTCTGTTTTACAGCTCGCGGTTGGCTCAGGGCATAGAGCGTACGCTTAAGAAACCGTAAATTAGGTGTTCGGATCACAACTATTTTAAGAGTAATTTTAACAACAACAAATGGTTGGGACATATACATATGTTAGGACTAGTACTATATTAATGGTACTCTTTAAAAAACAACAAAATACATGAGACAAAAGTAAAAAAATATTTTTTACTATTTTTCATAGTAGGTTAACATATAACATACTTTTGGTGTGTACTCACTTGGGCAGAAAAGCAAAAACAAAATACGTGGAAATCATTAAAATAGTTTGTTACTATTTTTATACCCTTGCAGACGGTTTTATAATTTTGCCATGATATTTGCAACGCCGTGAAGGAGGCATCTCCGACCCCATAAAGTATACATATATATTCTTGATCAGCATCACCAGCCGAGTCGATCTACCCATGTCCGTTTGTCTGTCCGTCTGTCTGTCTGTCGGTTTCTACGCGAACTAGTCTCTCAGTTTTTGAGCTATCAGGCTGAAACTTTCAGCATAGTCTTAGAACGCAGTATATATGTCGGAACGGCCGAAATCGGACCACTATATCCTATAGCTGCCATAGGAATGATGGCGAAATTAATTTAAGAACATTTTTACCTTTTTTGTTTCTCAACATATATTAATCAATTTCAAGTTTTTTATGGTTATAGAATTACGGTTTTAGTTTCATTAATATCAGACAACTATATCATATAGCTGCCATAGAAACGATCGGTCGATTTAAATGAAAATGTAAAATTCCACATGTAAAATGTAAAATGCTATGTGTAAGACGTAAAATGTTTACAAACTAAGATATTTTTTCAACAGTAACCAAAATGAATCGTTTTTTAATAATCCAAATTTCGGTTTACCGAAGATAGCTATCTTTCTTGTTTAGGTTGATTTTACATATTTTTTTTGTTTGGTGTGTATGCACTTGGCAGAAAACGAACAACAACATACATGCAAAGTTTTTTCATAGTATTCTAACTATTTTTCTAGGTTGATTTTATATAGTTTTTTGTTTTGTGTGTAGTCTAATGGACTGGGCCTTAAAAACGGATTTGTCTTTAACAGGGTATCTCACCGTCGAGTACCCTCTACTGTAGCTTTCTCTAGTTCTAGAACGATTTGATTAATTTGATTTTTATTTTGGAAGTAGTATAACGGGTACTTGCATTTATTTAACACTTTCGAGGCGATCCCAGAATTTGCAGTTTGACTGGCGAAGGTTGACTGAAAAAGCAGAGATGAAAAAAGGCGAACAGACGGGACGCATTCATTTGAAAAGTGAATGCGACTAAACCCTCGGTCTCGTCCGTGGTCCTCTGGCAACCTTCTTCTCCCTGCCCAGTTGCCAGCCTTTATATTTATGCGCAGACGTTGCTCAATAAGCTGCTCAAGGATTTATTAGCCAAATGCACAGATTTGACTTGCTGGTTCGGGGTCGGCTGCTGGCTGTTGGCTTGTGGTATATGTGAAGTTTCCCCCGTGGTCCATCCTCTTACACTGTGAAAAATAATATACGTCAATGGATTTTCAGCTTATCAAGGTGAAATAAATATAAATATTTTCTGGCCGTGGAGCTCCCACCCCGTCTGGTTAGGGAATGCCCACTGTTTGGGCTGAGTAGCAGCCAACTTATTGATAAATGTTTTCAAAACGTTTGCATTGAATAGTAATTTTTAAAGATTTACTGTGCTACAATCTGAGAAGGGCCAACCCTTTCGGAATCCTTGCCGAAGGTGGAAAAACGGTAGAAGGGTCATAGCTGGGCGACGCACAGTGGGGCCATTTGACTTTTTGAACCAAGTAAGATAATTGAATAATTTAAATGGCAATTTATAGATAATTGTTCAACCTATTAAAAATGTATTTTAAAAAGGTGCTACGATTTTTTTTTTTTAAATTTCTTATGATTTATCAAAGTCAAATTTTGTAAATATCATAGAAAAAGCACGTTTGTTTTAACAAGAAAATTTTTTTCACGTTTTGAGATTTTTTTTTTTATTGTTTTTAATTGAAAAAAAAGTTTGACAAATAAAAAAATATTTTATTTTGTAATTTTTCGTTTTGTTCCAGCAGGCGTACGTTTATCAGGGATCTTACACCAGGGCTGCACGAAACACAACTTCTGGAACCGTGACTTGTTTTCGTTTTTTGCCTAGAGGTGTATGGGGGCTGCAGACAGCTGCAGCAAGACTCTATTTAATTCGCTAAAGAATTATTCAAAGACTTTTTTACAAAAATATGGCAAATGTATAAAAATGTATCATCATTTTCCATCAAAGTTGAAAAATAGTGAACATATGGACAGTTAGTAAAAAATGAATTACCTGAAGAAACAAGAAGCAAACAGTAAAATGTTTTCTTTATTTTATACCCAATAAGTACATTAATAAATAAAAATAAAGAAAGGAGATCCCTTACCCACTTTTCTTGAAATTCGACCTGAAAGTTGCTCAAATTTTCTAAAAATGTTTTGTTTTGTTGAAAATTAAAAATTGGTCAACTTTGATACGGTATATATTTAAAAAAAAAAGTCGTAGGCTATTAAGATTTTGAATTTGTAATCTTTGAACAATTACTTATAAGATTTGCGTATTCAAAACATCGAACGCGAACATAAAATTTTTGATTTTTGCAACGCCGTTTGTTCTAGAGGCCCCATAGTGCGACGTGGACAATGAATTTCCCTATTCTGTGTTTCTCCCTCAGCATCGAAGCGTTCTGTCGCTTGGTGTGCTTGTCTAATGGACCTTAAATGGCCGTTGGCTTGACCCTTGAACTTTTTCTTAGCTGAAAAAGTTTCACAAGTTCAACAAAGTGAAAACAAATGCATTGTGCGGATTGGGTCGAGGATAGCGAAGCATTTTATTGGACTTAGCACAATAAGTTTTACCTTTTACACCTCTTTTTCGTGGTCTCGGCCTTCGTAATTGATAAAAGTTGCTCGGTGCAGATCAGAGATTTGTTTTTCGATTGAAAGCCCTTTACTCGATAATTGAAATTAAAATTTTTTGAGCCAATTATTGAAAAATGTGACGATAGGCTGCCAATAAATTCATCAGCACTTCCCATTGTTAGCTTCACTTCGTTCCTTTCCTAATAGTCCCGCCATCTCATCAATAAGTCAATAAAAAATATCGAATAAGCCAAATCCAAGGCTTCGCAAACTTAAATTCGCATAAATCATATCATGTGGCGCCTTAAATGGGCTAAAAAATAGCCAAAAGCGCTTTTTAAATTCGCAAGCTGTCACCATCGGATCACAATAAACACGACACAAGTCACAAACATTTCAAATCGAATATATTGAATAATAATTTGCTATTGTGGTATTTTTGTTTCCCCCTTCGACAGCGCTGTAGCAGCTTATTTAAATTCAATTTGGTCAAGCTGCAAAAACACCAAGTGTCGAGAGTCAAATTCGATCACGTTTCGGTTTCGGAATTTAAAAATACTGAAGCTCAACATAAATTGACATTGATGGATGCGGGGAATAGAGTGTTTTAGGGCAATTCCCATTTCCCATGAAATTGTCATAACTGTGCTCTGAGGCAACTTTATTTGCTTGCGTGCGACATTGAATAAAATTAACTAAATACCATTGAGACACTCGACGATGCTGAACGGCTTCTCCCGGTGCAAGAAGTCACCCCCAACGGCCCTTCTATGCGATCTTGGGCAGCATAGCAAAGATGCCGGGCTTAAGATTGTTGACGTCTTGTACAACGAACTCCCCACCATAGTGATCGTTCATAATCAGGGTGCGCTTCTTATTCGAGTCCAAGAGCATGGCCTGCCATATGATGTCGAACTCGAGCTCGGGCAGGATGGCTGTGGTTGGGTCCTCAGGCCACCAGAACTTGTTGATGAAATACGTGCCCTGTAATGGTCGGTGAATATGAGAGCGGAGGTTTCGATGCCAATGGAATTGGCCCTAGAATGTGACCGAGATGGTGGAGGGTCAGCCGGAAGCCCTGCACTTGCGCTCTACTCACCTTGGCGATCGGGCAGTTGTCTATGATGTTGCCGTACTCGCGAATGAAACCGTGTACAAAGCGTCCCACCGGCGACTTGTTCGCGAAGCCCAGGATGCGGCACACGTTGAGCGTAGTATTCAGGGCGGTAGTGTAGAGCGAGTCCTGCTTGTTGGCGATGCGCACCTCCAGGTGGATATCCACGTCGTTCAACTCCTGGTGCACCTCCATTGAGAAGTTGAGGTGAGGGTCGGCGCTGTCGTAGGTCACCTTGTGGCTGACGAACTTTTCGTCGCTCCATATCTTGATGTCTTTGAATTTGGGACGCATCATTTTCTGCAAAAGGGTTAGTCGGAAGATCAGTTTGGGAGCCTCATGCCGACACTAGGATTACTTACCTCGGCCAAGCCGCCATGGCAGATGGCCAAGAAGACTTGAACCAGTAATATGGTGTGCAGCAGCATGATGAATCGGCTCACGAGGAACGACTTCACTGGCTGCTTTTGGCAGTCGAAGCTCTATTTATATTGATGCAGGCTGCGGACCGGGAATATTTGGGATCGATCTTATCGGAGATTGAATGAACATTGTAATGGCTGAGTGTTTTTCCAAAGTCCACCCACTTAGCTGACTTAATTCACCATGGCCACCTGCTCACCTATTGGCCTGATCGGGACGCCCATCTGGGCCTAATGCTCTATCCACTTTATCGACCATTGAGGCCTGACTAATCGTAGGAACATTTAACATATATAAAAACAGACTAATTGAAAAAGTGGTCATTGGATAATTGTAGCAAGATGCGTGAGGTGCTCACCCGAAGCTGCTGTGCCCTGGGCTTCATGCTGTTGGTGCTCATCCCCATGACCGGGGCCTGGGTGAGTTCTGCCTGAAAGCGTTGGCTAGCATAGGCCATTAATTAATTGCTATCACCAGCGGCCGTTCAAGGTCATCCTCACGCGCGTTGACATCGATGTCAATGATAAGATTGTGAATCTCACGGTGGATCTGCAAAATGACGCCAGCGACTCTAGGCTCAGCGTAGACATTAAAGTTTATGAGGACATTGAGGATGTCCAATTGGCGGTCGACGTGGGCCTAGAGTCAGAGAAGGGTGACTTTTCCACCCTGATCAACCGCACCCTGAACTTCTGCAAGTTGATGAAGCAGCGGAACGCCGATCCCCTGGTTCGCGGCATCTACGACGACCTGCTTAAGCACGGCAATCTGTTCAAGGAGTGTCCCATCAGGAGCGGCACGTTCAGTCTTACCTACTACAAGGTAGACGAGGAGATGTTGCCCAGCTTTCTTCCGGAAGCCAAGTTCCGGTTTGGGCTTCTTATAACGAAGCCAAAGAATGAGAGGATCGTCCGGGCCACCATCTACGGCCGTATAGATAAGTCCAAGGGATTTGACAACCTCAAGCGGTTCAGCATGGGTTGAGATCCAATAAAGACAGAATGCGCGACCAGGTCTGATGTGTTTTAGTATGCAAACTGTCTTTTGTCGCACGATTGACGTCGTCATTGTCGCCTCATCTTCTCCTTGGCATCCAGCTCCCCCAGCTCCTCCAACTCTGTCGCCGCCTCGTCACGTGTATGCCTGCTCGACTGCGAAATTCGCATGTTTACCCGACGGTGACAAGCTGTCTGCAGGCAGCCAGCGGTAGCGCAATTGATGACGACGACGGAGGCGATGGGGATGGCTGCTTGATGAGCAACAGACGACAATGATTTAGGGGTATGTGGTAAGTGTTAACTGGAGTTCCTCGCACTTGCAAGGCATGTTCAGGCTGTTGGAGCTGATTGAACTGATATCTGTGCAGCGATAGAAATAAGTACATTTTTGCAGCGAACTTTTTTTGGCTCAAACAGACCACAGTCCTCTGGCGGAGAGAACTTAACTAAGAACTACGGAGGTGATAATAAAAACTTGTAAGTACCTAAAGTTTTTCCCAGCGTTCAGTCGTAGAATGCCAGTAAGAGACTGGAAAATCTCTAAGCATTCTCCTCTCCTGACATCGTAACTGCAATTAAGGATGCACTGCACATCGCTCGAGCTGGGAGCCGATGACAGCAGCCAAAGTCTCGACGAGTCGCTTGAGTCATTTGATGAGAGAGAATAAACCCAGGCGTTTTTACCGACACTATATATCTACGTGGAGCTCGCTACCAGGGCCATAAATCTTGCGTAGAAAAGTGCAATCATTTAGATAAGGCGGCTTCTTTGAGGTGTAGTATCGCCCATACTTTCGAGGCGCGATCTTAACTGCTCCAAAAGTACACGTCAGAGCCTTGCTTAGAAGCCGAAAGCTGCGGATGAGTATCGCTCTTAGATTGCCAAGCTCATGTGTGCTTGGTTTTCTGTTCGGCCAAGTAAAAGGCCTATTAAAGCGAATCACGTTTGGCGTGTCCCTTACGCATTCCGTCTGCAACTGACTGCAAATAAAATTTATGAAATTTTCGTTTCGCCACAAATGATCAAATTCAATTTGTTAAATAAAAATGGTAATTTTTAACTGTGCCGCTCTGTTTTGTTCCTTTTTTGCTGCAGTGGTGTTGTAAACGCAATTTAATTATCGGCATTTGAGTGACTTTTATTGAATTTATTTGGCTCGCTTCACCTTCGACGTTTTTTAAACGACTGCTTCACCCATGAAATTGAATCGATTTGCGGTTTTTGTGCTATAAGGTTGTCAATTTTTATTGTCACATTGTCGCAGATTGATGGTGTTCTCGGGTGGAAGCTTTGAAGACGAGAGGCGGGTTTTTATCGGACCCGATCCTTGATTCCCATCAGGTGCCCACATACAACCCGATTCTATTGGCATTGTCGATTGAAATCCGTTTTCAAATTGCACTTAAATAGAGGTCTTCTGGAATAACCGACACAAACATTATGCGATATCCAATGAAAAGATCAGACCAAGAGAAAACTCGGCTGAGAAATCGGATTACATATGCTATTCGATCAAAAGGGGGAATAAAGGGGAGAATATTGATGAGCCACAAGCGAGTGCAAAATAGGATAGAAACATGACAAATGCCTGTCTGGGCTTGGTTTAAGCTTTTCGGTTATGGGAAAACCGCTCCCAGTTATGATTGTTTCGATGAGTTCGATGAACTGCACCATGTGATGGGATAGCTGCCTACTCTCTTGCTTATATTATAACTCGATAAAGGCTTCTACGCGAGTCCAGTGATCTTACGTTACCTGCGACGACGGCAGCTACATTTCAATTGCGATTCGCAAAGGCCTTAACCCCAAATCGTGTGAAGACACTCTAAGTTCTTTGGGTTAGCCAGGTCTGATCGCCTTTGCTCAGCGGCGATTTGAAATTAAAATCACAACTCTGTGCCACTCACAATTGAAATGCAAATAATGCCCTCGCGGCGGCAAAAAGAAAGGCAATAGGGTATTAAACTATATCTGAAGTCGCCACGGGTTCAATGGCTTGGCGAAAAGTTTCTCCATCTGGCACAAGCTCTAGTGAAATTGAATTTAAAGTTTTCAGAAATGCCGTAGGTAAAAATTGTTCTACTATGAAAATCCACTTACAAAAATTATGATAATTGCGAAGACCAGACGGAGAGAACGGGGAATAAATTCTTATTATATCAGACTGGCCGAGCTTCAACAAAGGGTGAGGAATAAGTAGCATAACTGGCAGACAATCGGCAAACAAACAATTTGCCAAAAACTACAGTTTTCCCACTGCGAGTTTTATGAAATCCTCCGCTTTCTATGACGCTGTGTAGGATAGGGATTGGATGGAGCCAAGTCAGTCAAAGGCCTGCGACTCAGCTCAATATTTGCACTCCGAAGCGTTTCATTTTCACAGTCCTGGCATCTTAGCCTTGTACATCATTGGCTGGCTCGTCTTCAGACATCATGAAGGGCTCGGTAAACAAAAGCTGAGAAAATTTCGTAATCAGTTTTTCTCAAAGTTCTTAATGCGTTTAAAATAAAGTGATATCTCAGGCTTTTTAAGATTAAGCCAGTCCCTCGAGACCTGAGGGAAGCCTCCCCGGCGATTCGAGTTTGTCGCACTTAAAATACGCATAAAGAACTGGCTTGAATCGAAGGAACTTATTTGTTCCTGCACACAAATTTTATGTTTTTTAGTGCCGGCGGTGACAACGAACTTATTGCAACTGCTACAAATTTTTACATAAATTTACGCTATGATAACGTTCACTTCTCGCTCCTCCGCCACCGCCGCCAATCCTCCTCTTGCCAGTTCTAGTTCACCATCCCTCTTATACGCATTATGCAAAAACCCTTATCATTTTCCCTATTTTTATGAGCTTTTTTGGCTTTCTGTTTGAGTAATTTTTTTTTTCCAGGTGGGAATCCACTTTCAATTGTTTGGGGATCTGCCGTTGGCGTCCTGGGAGTTTACATATTGCTCATTTCACCGCCGTGGGAGCTACGACGGAGGCGTGGAACAGGTACTTATTGCCGGTGTCTGTTGAAGTGTAAACATTTTCGCAGAAGGTGTAAATAAAATTTTGTAAAGCGATGCGACTGCCTGCGGCATCCCTGGCATTTCCCTGGTATTCGTTGCGGAAGTCTGTAAGCTGCTGCCGCTCCTTGATTGTTTGTTCCTTTCGCGATTGGGGTGATCTGAGTGTCAACAAATTTTCGCAAATAAGCGAATAAGTTTCTGAATATAGACGGGCTTGCTTGGGGACAACTTATCGTCATTCATACAAATCGGGGTAGAACCGACAATTGCCAATTGCCAGACATTGGGCCTAATGGTCAGGCCATTTTCGCGAAAAATTGTGGTTATTTTTACGAGGCTGGCACTAGGGCGGAAGTACTCATTAAACTGGCTCGAAAAGCGCCAATGAACCATAAACCAATGGTTTTTATTTTTCACCTATACGTGTAAGCTAAATAAATGCCAATACTTCAATACTACAATTTAAGTACGGATTAAATGCTCAGTGGATCAGAAAAATAGTCAAATTCAAATTCATGCTCAGTGTCAAAATGTACAATATTTTTATATTCTGTACCAATGGGGTACAAGCCAGAAAAATGCTCCCCGACCCTATAAAGTATATTTATATTTCAAGAATAAATTCACAGCTGAGTTTATTTAGCTTTGTCCGTCTGTACGTCCGTATGAAACAATAGATCTATGAGACTATAATATCTAGAGTTACCAACAATAGTGTCAACATTTTTATCTTGTACACTTAGATCGCGAGTCTGCGAGTTATTCTGCCGGTGTTCTGCCGCGACACCGACACTGTAACCCTGTGGTGCGCACACAAATACGCACAAATCTTACAAATCATTGTGTTTGTGTGGACATCACTGACTTAGATCAAGCTTGTTCCACAGCCCCTACAAATCATGAAACTTACAAGTAACATAAGTACATATATGTATAATACAGCTATAGTGTAGAAATCGATAAAAAATAAAAACATCTGTGGAAATACATCTGATCGGAAATCTTCTAAAAAGTTGAGTAAATTAGAATGAATGAAACTCTCGATCGCACTTACAGACAGACTCGCAGGAAATGGTTAGAACTGGAGCAATCCAACATTAATATAACAAGAAGAACCTATTTAATTTTATTTTAGTCAGAAGCTTACAACCGTGTGAACGATTCATTTCCGACCTTATAGAGTATACACATATTTATATTCTTTATGATGTACGATTTCAGAAATATGGCTTATTATTATTATCGGACAACTATTTAGAGCTGTCAGGAATAATGACAAAATTAATAGAAAATTTAATACAGAAGTGTTTTATACATCACGAGTTATCTAAATCGGTAGACTTAGTCTTAAGGCTGTCATAGTAGTGTTGTAAAACTGCTGGAAACACAAGCTTCTGCTTCCTTTCTTTTCTTTCTATTTTCTACGTTTTTTTTTTTACTATTCTTTTTAAAGTCGATTGGAGCAATCATTTGGCAGAGGCCCGAAAAGGTGTGTGCTGAAACTCATTTGGACTGGGAGTGTCACTGGAAAACGGACTTGACGTTTATTTTGGTGCACACATCATTTTTTTTCGGCTATATCAAAGCACACTCAAATTCAGCTTTCTTCAGGGATCGTAAAAGTTATAATTTACAAAATAGATATATTAAAATAAGAATTATTTTTTTGATTAAAAAAAAGAAGTGCAAATTTACTGTTATTTTTGGTTTTAATAAAAAATGTAAAAATAAATTTTTTTTTTTCAATTTTTATATAAAAGTTTAATCATAACTCTTATTTGTAATTTTTAAAATAAATTTTAGAAATAAAAAAAATATTTTAAATTTTTATTTTAAAAATTTAGTTGCTATAACTGAACGGGGTGGTATATTTGAAAGATCGAAAGATATTTTTAATCTTGGTCTCAATACCGAAAGGTGTTGAGACGTATATAAAATAAACGTTCGATTCATTTCAATTCAATTAAAAAAACTCAATTAAAAATAGCTGTTTTATTATAAATGAATAAAAATTAAAAATAAAAATTTATAAATACTGTTATGATGTCTAATTTTATGGGTCTAAGTTTTATTTATCTCATAACTCATATTTGCGATCCCTGACTTTCTTACTTATTTTTATAACAAAATTTAAAATTAAATCGGGCATACAAAGTATATGTTTAGAAGGCTGTTGAAGCAGATCTACAATACATTTCTTGAATAATATACTTAATTATTATCCTCCGCGATTTTATCTTACAGCAGCAGTCCAGCAATCGCATGGACTTTTATGTAACCCTGTTTCTCAACAAACACACCTATAAACAAACTCGGTCATTGTACAACTATTTCAGAGCTTCGATTGACTAACGGTCCTATTAGAAGCCATAAATTAAATAATTAATTATAATGCCCACTGCTTCTGGCCAATTAATTAATACATAATTTCAAATTAAATGCTGTCAGTTCACAAGGGTTAATTATCATGCAATTCAGCAACATCGGAAACAACAACAGCAGCAGCATTACGGTAAAAATGTGCCGAACAGAAGGGCATGAACTTTAAGGCCCGAATAATACGAATTTATGGCCAAATAATTGCAATCTCATTAGGACACTCGGCCGCCAAACCGAAACACGGACATGATACCAGCTCCAACCGGGCCAATTTGCCGTGTTAAAATAAATATGCGCATTTTGTGAAATATTTAACAATAATTGAGCGTAAAATAATCGCCCAGCCCCAAAGCCCACCCCATGGAAGATAAAGCTTTCGAACGACCGGACACGGTCAGCCCCGATACTGCGTTCCCAGCGAGCAACATTCTGAATACTGCATTTAACAGCATCCAGCAGGCAGCTCCCAAAGGCCGAGTGCGTTAATTGCAGTTGCCGTTGCACAGGACACGGATTGCGGCGACAGCGACAGCGACAATTGTAATTAAATAGACACCACACACGAACTTCCCCGCACTCGTTTCCCACAGCAGCTGTTGGAATGGAGGAGGATGTGAATGCCGCGTAGGATGGGCACTTGATTGTGCAGAGTGCAATGGAACTGCCAGGATATGGATTCTCTTGAGAGTTTGAAGCTATAACAAATGTTACTGAAAAATAAATATTTTCTGAAAAATACTAAACAAAAAACCAAAAAAAAAAACAAGTTGGAAAGCTACAGTCGAGTTAACCCAAAGCGTTGTCGTTGAAATTAAATAGCATATGGACTTGGAAAAAAGAAAATGTCGACAAATGAAGACAAATATTGCTAGAAACATGTTGAGCAACACCCAAAAAAGACAAATTTTGCCAGGGACATGTTGAGCAACACCCAACGAAGGCAAATGTTGCAAACGACATGTTGAGCAACACGCACTGGCATTCTCGACATAAAAGATGAAAGAGCATACAGAGAAACTCAAATTTTCAGAAAACGTTGCGCATATAAGGTTTTTTATGATTTGCGGGGGCGGAAGTGGGCGTGGCCAAATTTTGAAACAAACTTGATCTGCGTGCAACAGATTTAAATGTTGTCACCAAATTGGGTGGCTATAGCTCTTATAGTCTCTGAGATCTGTTTACCAACACGGACGGACAGACGGACAGACGGCCAGACGGACAGACGGACATGGCTAGATGGACTCGGCTAATTGACAAAAGCTACTGTCTCACATCAGCAGGACTTTATATGCTACGATATTGTCTCTGCGTAAAGATATTTTTTCATCCCAAATTAGTCACTATTATAGACAGCAGTTGCTAGAACCAGTTGGGAATCATACATGTGAAGGTAGCAAAGAAAAATAAGACTGAAAACTCCCCTTTTAAGATTTTTCGGTATTATTTAAATGTTCATTTTAAGATTGTGGAAAATCTTAAATTAAGTTCATTTTTTTTTTAATTTAACTTGATAAATCTAATTTTTGGAATTTTTGATCTTATAATAAATTTAAGAATGGATAAAATCTTAAAAGGAGATTTTATTTTGTTATCAGTGTACAGTCTACAGTCGAGTGCGACCGACTGTGAGATACCCGGTACCCAAAGTATTATGTATGAAATTAAAGAGCACATGGACATGGGAAAAACAAAATGTTGACAAATAAAGCTAAGCAAATTAAGTTGAGCAATGTTCAAAAAAGACAAATTCTGCAGCTGTGCGCAGCTGCATTACGAATTAATACTGCGCTCGAAAGCACGCAACACTTTTTTTCGCTACTGCCACCCAAAAGCTAAGTGCTCAGACACGCGAAATTATTCCTAAGCAGTGCGATAGAGCGAGAGATCATGAAAGCATTATTTGTTTATTAACTTCCATGTTTATCATCCGATTTTACTCAAATTTGCAGAGCACGCCCGCAATCGCCTTCTTATTAAGTCTATCTATTTACTTTAAGTCGAAAATCACGCCTATAGCTAATATACCGTTTTTTATTTTTTTCGGGGCGGAAGTGGGCGTGGCCAAATTTTAAAACAAACTTGATCTGCGTGCAACAGATTCCAATGTTGTCACCAAATTTGGTAACTCTAGCTCTTATAGTCTCTGAGACAGACGGACAGACGGACATGGCTAAATCGACTCGGCTGGAGATGCTGATCAAGAATATATATACTTTATGGGGTCGGAGATGCCTTCTTCTGCCTGTTACATACATTCTCGATTGGCACTAACTTATAATACCCTTGTACCCTCTGGGTACCGGGTAAAAAAAAAATTGTTTTTGGGAATATGAAACCCTCTCCTGCATTGCACAATGGTCCATATGTCGTTTTTTTTTTTGGCATAAAGTCGATTTTTCGATGTTAATATATCGTTGTTTTCTTATTTTAATCTTAAGTTTAGTACGCAGACAAGCGAAAAGTGTTCCTAAGCATTGAGTCAAAACGAGAGGTCAATAGCCACCCTCTCGCTCTCTCTCACTGCTTAGGAACACTTTTCGCCTGTCTGCGTACTAAGCTTTAAAGTAAATGCATCATAGATTTAAAAAAATTAAATGAAAAGCTTTAAAAGCGCCACCAAAGCTTTTTGAGTGCTTTTAAAAGTGAGCTAGCGATCAGCTGACTTCCGAACAGAAATTTGCGCCAAAATAATTAGGTACTTTATGTTGTGCCACATGCGAAATTCAACTAAATTGTGGAAAGCAATCTTCACGCAGTAAAGGAGGCATCTCCGACCCCATAAATGATATATATTCTTGATCAGCATTACCAGTCGAGTCGATCTACCCATGTCCGTCTGTCTGTCCGTCTGACTGTCTGTCCGTCTGTGCGTCTGGCGGTTTCTACGCGAACTAGTCTCTCAGTTTTTGAGCTATCGGGCTGAAACTTTCAGCATAGTCTTATTTCTTTAGCACGCAGTATATATGTCGGAACGAAAGAAAGAAAGCTAACTTCGGTAAACCGAAGTTTATATACCCTTGCAGTCAGCAATTGGATCATTGAAAATCGATCTATTTTGGTAATGTAAAAAAAAAAATGTCAAATTATGTAAATTTTGTAAATTTTACATTTTACATGTAGAATTTTACATTTTCATATAAATCGACCGATCCTTTCTATGGCAGCTATATGATATAGTTGTCCGATCTTAATGAAATTAAAACCGTAATTCTAGAACTATAAAAAACGACTATATCTTGAAATTAATAGAAATTAGTTGAAAAACAGAGAAATTAAAAATTTTTTTACATTAATTTCGCCATCATTCCTATGGCAGCTATAGGATATAGTGGTCCGATTTCGGCCGTTCCGACATATATACTGCGTGCTAAAGAAATAAGACTATGCTGAAAATTTCAGCCCGATAGCTCAAAAACTGAGAGACTAGTTCGCGTAGAAACCGACAGTCAGTTGGTTTTACTTTGTAATGTCACATGTACATATGCAGGTTTCTGCAGCTAAAGTAAACATATTACAAATTTTTTGATGTGATAACGTCTTATAAATCGATAGAGCAGGCTGCACGCTCGAAAAAGCATGACTCATTTGTCGTTACCTCTGCCGCGACACAGACAGAGCAAACGT
>VNJW01006107.1:0-20408 GCA_008042615.1 Drosophila auraria
CGTTTTCATTTTGGAAAGGCCGTTAAAATCTTGTTTATTGAATATCTTTTGAACGGAGTATTGGATCAGGATGATCGAGGTGTCATTCGACGCGTATTTAAAGCCTGATCACAACAACATTAAAAATTTTGGGATTTTTGCTCCACCGGCCCCCATAGCTCCAATTTTCAAAATTTTCAATTTTGCACTTTCACTCACATTTCTCCTAAACTAATCCGTTTTTGAAAAATCTTAGTATGCAGTTTCAAAGAGGTATACAATACCTTTCGATCAAGATATAAATGGTTCTGATCGGACTATCGTAGCAGATTTTCAATTCTACGGCTGTATATAGTAGTCTCCTTGCGCACCACAGTCTCGGTGCTCATCGTCACTACGTGGACTGCCGTCCACAGTGATATTTTTGGTATTTTATAGTAACCACAATTCTATGATATTATTTTCTAGGAAGATCCCAATAGAGTGTCTAAAAGTCGATTACCCCCCATCGGAGTCCACCGGCAAGTCGGCGGTCGGCGGTCTCACATCATCGCCGCCACACAACATTAGTCTCGATGATGGCTTGTTGTTGCTGCTACCTGAGCTGCCTGTGTGCTACTGCTACTGCTGCTGCTGCTGCGTTGTCGCAACGTTCACGCTGCGCTGCTGCTAATTAAATAATTTGGCCGGCTAACTTGGCTTATCTAACTGGCAGCACGAGACAGCCCAGACCCCGCCACCCACTTGGCCTTAAAAAAAAGGGGGAAAACGCTCTCCTTGCCACTGAAAACTCTGATAATTACACTGATGATCGTTATTTGCAGTAAGGTTCTTTGCCTTATTAAGCTGGACGGCTGGACGGCTGGAAAACCCAATCATGGCCCAAGGTCGCGCCGAATGGCCGTTCTAAGCCAAGTCGGACGCCTTAATGACTTTGGCCAGAACGCTCAGATTGGTTTCGTTACGTTTCATCGTTTCTAGTGGTTCGTTTTCAACTTAAATCGAGTTGCAAACACTTTGCACATATAATTTGACTATTAGAATCGACATTTTGGGCGGACCAAATCTTTTCGCATGGCCAATTCTTATTAGTTTGGCATTATCCAGTTTTGGCCGGACTGCAGGTCTAACCGGTATTAGCCTTAGCCTTTCGATTCCAAGGTGAGATCGGTCTACATGTATGTAGTTGTGTGTTTAATAGTAATCGATCAATTGCTTTTATTTTGTGAAAGTTCAAAACGGAACCGCATATGTCTCGGTCTGCCATTTACGCACTGTGATAATGCTTCCGGATGGAGATTGTTTTTAGAAGAGATTGTTTGTAGAAAAAGGTAGCTAGATGGTTAATATAATTGTACAATTAAATTTGGGTTTGGTTCTTTGTTTGGGTTTGCTGTCTTTCGGATTAATTGATCTGTTTGTGAGCCTTGAACTTGGGGTTATTTGATTCTTTGTTTGACCTGACCCTAGGAAATATTATTAATCATGTTTTAAACTATCAGAGATCTATTTGAATACAAATTGAGGGTAATTAACATTGCTTTCATATTTTTTATACTATAAAAATATTAATAACGCTTATATTTCTAGAATTAGAGATTTTATGCTTTCCTGCAATCTTATTTGGATCTATCACCATAAAAAAAACTCACTTTTTAGTTATGTCAAGCAGCTTCTTAATAAAAATTGTATTTAATATTGAAATGAATAGAAAATTAATACGTTTGTTTCAAGAAATTTTCTTCTCATAAAAGATTTATTAACACCTGAGCCTATTTTATAACTCTGACATTTTTATACAACTCCCTGGCTGATTAAGTTCGTATATAAATTATTTCAAGCCTCTTTAACTCCATAAAACTTATATTCTCTAACAATTAAATGCAATTGGCGTAATCTCAATTTGAATTATACCGTAACTCACTTGTATCCATTCATTCATTACCATTTGGCACCCACAGTGGCTGCGGGTAAACACCCATAACGTTCTGAAACGCAGTGTGTGCTTAATAGATTCATGATCGTACCGATAGCTACAAAGTCTTCATTATAGTTTAGCACTCGAGGCGACGTCTACGACTACTGCACTTCACACACTCTAAGCACACACAGAGTGTGCTGGCCTGGCCACTAATCAACAATTATACACAACACATTTGAATATTTATGGCACATTACGTGAATTACCGAGCTAAGCCGTGCTCGACGGCGGATGCCATAACCCATGGAGCCATGGAGCCATGGAGAGCCTTGGATTGTTGGTTTTGTCGAGGAAAACCCATGAGATTATCAAGCCAAAAATTACAAGATTTATGAGGGAAAACCCTTGAGATCTTGAATGGATTTTCACCCCTTCTGAGAGTGCTACTCACCTGGCCATCACATCCAGGCCATCCAACTCGGGGACATGACACCAATGCTGCTCGGGTATCAGAGTAAGAAAAATCTGGGAGAAGTACACAAAGGCCACGAAGAACGAGAACGGGATCATGCAGATGAAGAGTATCTTCTGATATCGCCCAAACTCCCCAATCAGAGGGAGAATGTCGTCAAAGTCCAGACTCGGTTGGTCGCCGCCATTCACCTCCTGACCCTTCTTGAACCCACTGATATCCAGCTGAAGTTCCTTATTGCCACCGCTCTTGCGGCGATGCAGGGCATCTCCACCGCCAGATCCACCTCCTAGTGGCGGCGACTCTTCGTGGTTGTACGCCTCATTGACGAAGTACGCTTGCCTGGCCTGGCCTTCCATTTCGACTACTGACTGTGGCGTAGAGCACTCCGCGACCTTGCCTTATGTGTGTCACTCTAAGTGATTCAGAACTTGACCGAAACGAAGCGGCGCAAAAAGTCCAATTTCAAATCGCAAAACTCAAATACTTGATCGAATTCGATTGCGGCGCACGCGCGCGTTTCCGTTTCGAATCTGCAACTGACTGAGCACGCGCGCCAAAAGCCGTTTTTATATGAGCCCGGCCAAGAAGCTCGGCTCGGCCGTTTAAGCCGCTGCACTTGCTGTTGATTTTAGGCGGCACAGAGAACAAAAATGGGGTATTAAAATCGGACATAAATAATGGGTTTTTTAGGGGTAAAATGGAAAGACTTCACTCTAGCCACTTGGAATGGTACCATATTGGTTTAAATATTGATATATGTATAGGTTATTTATAAATTTATTTATTTTATTATATATTGATTACATAGGGGGTAGGCTTAAAAATGTGGTTGCGTTTTGTAAATAGAAACAACAAATTGTAAAGCCTTTGATACTTAACTTGAGCAACTCCTCTTGAAGTATTATTGTTATTACACATTTTTCTATATGGTCATGAAGTATGTTCAAAACATAATTATTACACATAAATTGAATTCCTTATTAATTAAAGTTACTAACCCAGTAAGTTAGTTTGAATTTCCAATGCAAATCCCACTATCCTTCTTTTTCTAACCCAACAATCTTGTGAGACTCTTAGCCACCCAATTTTGTAAGCTAAACTTAATTTTTCTCAGTGTTTTGGCCGCTGCCAAGAACAAGAAACCGGCAGCGGGCAGCGAAAGTTAAGCAGCTGTTCGGAGCTTGGTTCACACAGCTGGTAAACCGGTTAGGATCTCGGAATCGGAGTCGGAATCGGTTTGCTGAATCGTCGGTGGGCATCGGGACACAGGCGAGCCCCGAACGATCATATCGGTGCCTGATCTTATGGCGGCACGTTAAGAGCTCTTTGGTAACTTATTTTTAAGCCTGCCTCGGGAACCATGACTCCCTCACAGATGCGCGAGAGGTGCGCTGCTGCATCTTTTGAACCCAGCTGGGTCCAGATTTTTATTAATAACCCCGCTTCAAAGCGGTAGAATGCCTGTGATTCATGCTCCAAGCACTCCGAAAGATTGAGGAAATTAGCAAAAAGTTTATTTGTTATATTTATTTATATATACGTCACGGCCCATTCATAAATTGAGCAGCGAGAGAGGGGATTAAACTCGGTGGCAGATCAAGCAATCCAACAAAACGAGTTTGCGTGATTTAATAATCGTGAGGCAGGCCTTCAAAGACATGGGATTAAGATACTTAAGCTTAACAGTTCATTTTTTTTCAGAGTAATTATTATGTTTTTCTCAGTTTGGTTAAATGTTCACATATTTTATTATTATTTAATTCAAATTACGTACTTCACATGCAGATGGGAAGCAAATATATATTGAGATAATTGAGATTTAACTTTTTCTCCATAAATATATTTGTATTTATCATTAACATTCATTTAGTCAGTTCGTACATTTCATATTTATAGTTTATTTTGTATATTAGCAGCTTTAAATGAACTCATAATTGGCGAGAGGTTTAAATAATAAATTTGATTAAGTATTTGTACGTTTCAATTTACAATTTCTAATATATATTTAACCATAGAAAAATGTATTTGATAACAAATTATTTTAGTAAACCCTCAGAGCTTAATTTCTTCTGTTTTTCTTATTTATTAACAGCTATATATAAATTCGCAATACAAAATTAACTTAGAAAGAGTACTGCCTTATTTTAATTCTTTAGGTGAATTTCACAACGTTTTGAAAAAGGTTAATTAGCAATGGAAAATAACTTTTCCAAAACAAATATTTTTCTAGATTTATTTTTTGTTTGTGAATTTTATTAACATCTTTATAATAATTAAGAAGTTAAGCGAGTTTCCATATTTTTGGGTCGAAGGCGAAAGAAAATTCCTTGACAGTGATATTATTATATGCGCATTTATCATTTAGCTTATATTTTAACATCTAAAAATTAATTCTAAAGCAATTATGATGACAGCAGTGCTTGTAATTGATTTTAACTCTCTTCCAAAAGAAAAAAAATCCATCTCCCTTATAAGGCTTAACTTATTTATTAACAAGATCCTCTTAATCGGTCTACTTGTTCCCGCTTTCGGGCTCCATATTAAAATCCCTTTTTAGGCACGACAGATTTACAATTCTCAACTTAATTTAATTGTTTTCATAAGCACTTATCTCTCTTGTACTTATTTATTTGTGTGTGCAATTAGAAGGATATACAGGACTCAACTGTTAATTGGATTTAAAATTAATATTTTGATGTGTTTATGTTCGGCTTATCTTATTTATTTACACAAATTTGTTCGTGTGTTCAATTTAAGATACGCATGTTTCGAGTGCAGTGGGCGGTGGCACATGTATTGCATTTATATTAATTATGAAGTCGCACCCAAGTCAAATAATTTCGCCTCTCATTACGTACAAAAAAGTGCACGCAAAAATATTGTTCTCTTGACCGCTGCCGCTTCGAACCAGTTTAAACTCGCTAGAATAAATTAAATTTTTATTATACTCTTGCTAAGTGTATGTAACATAAATCCGATTAGGAGATTGCTCAGCTTTGGGATTAAGGTATTTATAATCTTGTAACATGTAACTGGTAATTGTTTTAATTATAAGTAATTAAGGCTATCGGTAATGCATAAAATATAAAATATATATTTAAATAATTAATTATATCTCGGCCTCAGACTGAACTACTTCTGTTCAACAGGAAAATGTTTTCATATTTTACTTCTTGTATTTTATATAATAACCACTGAAGAGTATCTAACTCTTCTACCCTCTGAAACCTACCTAACACCTCGTTTGGCTTTTATTTACTTAGTCTAGTGTTTTTTGTTACATTTGTTTATAGTTTGCTACGCATTTAATGTTTTAATTAGCTCTGTTTTTGAGCGGCTTCAAGGACTTTTGCGAACTCTACTAAATGTATCTATCAACGATTGTTGGGGAGTTAATGGAACGGCTATTGATCAGATTTATAACGAGATAGTGTGATGTATGTGTGGGGCTGGCACAGGTGTCATTTGAATTGTATAATTTTTAGAAAGCCGTGCTAATTAAATGGGCAAATCTGTCCTTCTATGGGGCCTGGGCTCCCTGGGAGAAGAGACTCTCTGTGTGAACTTGTAGACCGGATTGTTTTGACGGCTTTTGTTTGGTCGCGCTTTAACTTTAAGACGACCTTCAATTGAGCAAACAAAAATTGTTGCAATAAATCCATTTCCGTTTTGATTCACGTCTCGCTTAGTTCTCGGGTTTTGTGTTTTATTTGTTTTATTTCGTTTTGTTTTGTTACTTATTTTATTTCCAATTTGATTCCACAAGTAAGTATTTAATGAGTTTTGGTTGTTGTTTTGAAAAATACCGAATACCTTTTAATTGGACGGAGGCGATGCACTTCCCATCGGCATCGGCATCGACATCGGCGGCTATATGTTATGACATCATAATGAGTCGACAGGAAGCGTGCACGTACACCTGATCCACTCATAACTTAGAACCGTGAGAATTATGACTTTGGCTACTATAAATTATGCAATTAAATCACAAAACACTTTTCTGGCAATCGGTGTCGGCGGTTTAACTATCTCTGCAAATACTAATAGTAGCAGATAAGGCGATTACGATTACAATATCTTAAGAATGGTTAGAGAACCTTGGGAAAACAATCCGATTGGCTTTATAAAGCTATACAAAAATGGATTATTCCTTAAAATTATTATCTACAATAAATAACTAAAGATACAAGTGTTATTAAAAGTATTTTAACTTACAAAGTGGCCATAAAACCACAATCCTGAGTATTTTTACCTACATTTCATATTGATCTCGGCCGCCGTGGGCTCGTCACCAGGTCCCTCGATAAGCCTACTACATTCTGTAGAACTGATAAATCCAGCCATGATTAAGCCTTTATGACTGGAAAACCGCAAAAGTGCTCGTGCCAGCGTCTTATCGCCGGATCGGTAGCATCGCCAATATCAGTATTGGCCAATAGACGATTATAAATCACCTCGGTTTATTTCAGCCTGGGCAATCCACCACAGATAGTCGATGAATTATGATCCCCTCGCCGCCATCGGTTTCGGTATAAAAGCCGCCGATTCTTGGCCAGAACCTTAGTTGTGATCGAAAAAAAAGAAAATGAAATTCGCTTGCGCTACGCTTTTGCTGCTGGCCGCCATCCTCGGCGCCCAGGGCGTCGACTGGAAGTCGGTGAAGAACATGAACATCGAGGTTCCCGTTCCCAACATCCACCCGCGGCTTTTGCCCAACGGAAGGATTACCGGCGGAGAGCTGGCCAAGCCCCAGCAGTTCCCCTACCAGGTGGGTCTGCTGCTCTACGTCACCGGAGGCGCAGCCTGGTGCGGTGGCACCATCGTCAGCGACCGTTGGATCATCACCGCCGCCCATTGCACGGATAGCTTGACCACCGGCGTGGATGTCTACCTGGGTGCCTGGGATCGTACCGACGCCAAGGAGGAGGGCCAGCAGATCATCTTTGTGGAGAAGAGGTATGTGACCGTGCACGAGAGCTGGCAGCCCGACACCATCACAAACGACATTTCCCTTATTAAGCTGCCCGTGGCCATTGCATTTAATGGTAAGTGTTTTATTTCTTTTGTTTAAAAGAGAGAGAACTTTGTTGAAGTATTTCCTATATTTTTTTATAGAATACATCCAGCCCGCCAAGCTGCCCGAGAAGTCCGACAACTACAACACCTACGGCGGTGAGACTGGCATCGCCTCCGGATGGGGCAAGATCAGTGACTGTAAGTGAACCTTGTATCTGGTTAAGGTTACGCAGTTTATAGCGTTATAATGGTGAAAGTTACTGTAGCACGAGGTTGTCCAGGTTAAAGAGGTAGAAATAGTGGGCTAGTCCTAATGTAGAGAATTGTCTACAAGAGTTTTAGGGTTATTAGGCAGAAATTATATAAGACATCTTAGTGATCAAATGGGTTGCGAGTTCTTAAAGGAAATTAACCAAAATATTATAGCATGTGCTCTTTTTATAGAACAAGCAATTGACTTATTTGTGAACGAAATTACGACGGTAAAAACCCAAGTCACATCTAATCTAGATTGAGCTTTCACCTTTGCCCAAGATTAAGCAATCTTTTCCACATATTTTTCAGAAATCGCACTTGAAAGTTATAATCAAAAAATGTGATCTATTATAAATCTAATCTTTGCTTAATAAGAAATCAATTTCATCATTTGTTATTACTGATAAAGCCTTTGCTTAAGTGAATCAAGATTTTTTGGGAAAATCCCAAATGAAATTAAATTGTTAACTATATTTTGTAGACCCAAAACAAAGTTAAAAACATTAACATCTTCTGATACAAATAATTCCTAATACCTCTCCCAATATTATATTTTTAACAGCTGCCACCGGCGCCACCGACAAGCTGCAGTTCGCCACGGTGCCCATCATGACCAACAGCGGCTGTGCTCCCTGGTACGTGGGCCTGGTTGGCAGCACCAACATCTGCATCAAGACCACCGGCGGCATCTCCACCTGCAACGGTGACTCTGGCGGTCCTCTGGTCCTGGCCGATGGCAGCAACACCCTGATCGGAGCCACTTCCTTTGGCATTGCCTTCGGTTGCGAGCGCGGATGGCCCGGTGTTTTCACCCGCATCACCTCCTACCTGGACTGGATCGAGAAGACGATGGAAGCTAAACGTTGATTTTGGAACTTAAAGTAAACGTTTATTTTTGGATTACAAGAAATAGAACTCGTGTTCGGACTTTGGGCGGGAACGGGGTCGTTGTCGGACATCGTCGGTGAAGTCCTCGTCGGAGTCGCTGGGACGCACGTCCAGTTCGTCGGGCACATCGTCCTCCTCTGGCGGCTCCTCCGCCTTCAGGCGCTTACTCTGTCGCGGCTTGCCATAAGCCCGGACGTACTGATCGAAGAAGATTGCCTCCGTGGTGTCCTGATGGGCATTGACTCCAGTCTCATCGCTGATCCAGTCCAAATAGGAGGCAACCTTTGTGAAGGCCGCTGGATAGCCACGATCGCAGCCGTAGATGCTGCCAAAAGAGGTTATGCCCACGAGGACCCTCTTCTTCGAGTACTTTCTCTGGAGCACCAAGGGTCCACCGGAGTCGCCATTGCAAGTGGATCGGGCATTGCGGCCACTGGTGCAGATATTCGTTCCCCGATATGACAATGGAAAGTTGGACTTGCAAGTCCTTCCATCGATGATCTGTAGTTGGACGTAGCGCAGGACATTGCTGATCGCATGGACGCCGGTGGCATAGCGTCCCCAGCCGGAGGCGATGGCCAGCTTGTTCTTGAAGCTGCGGTACTCGTAGTGCCGCTTCGGCAGCTGGATGGGTTGGATGCGTTCTGGAAGCATTACAATTCCCTCAATAATAAATTTATTAAATTTTTACCACAATTTCCACTCACCATTAAAGCTGACGGGATGTGGCAGCCTGACGAGGGCGATATCATCCTTCAGTCGCTTGGGATTCCAGGTGGGATAGATGTGGAAGTTGCTGCTGGGCACCATCAGTCGCACCTGGCCCTTCTCCTTGGCGTTCTTGATCTCGTTGGCCCCGAGAAAGACCAGAGCTCGCTTAGCCCTGCAAGAGACACATGAGAGAATTGGTCTTCCTGGCCAGCTCTTACCATTCCTACATGTCCACGCAGTGGGCGGCGGTGACTACATGCTTGTCGGAGATCAAGGAACCGCCACACCAGTACAGGCCCTTCGGTCTCTGCAGGAGCATGCCCACCTGGTAGGGAAAACAATGGGGATTTCCCACGTCTCCGCCAAAGATGCGATCCATGGCCATGGCGCCCTCGGGCAGCATCTTCTCCAGCAGCGGCGTCGTCTCCAGATTGAGGACGAGTGGCTCCGGTTCCTTCAGATCCTCCGCGCTGAAGGCAGCCACTTCCCGGCCTCTTCCCTTGCCTTTCATGTGGTGAATATCCATGCTACTGGCACTCATTTCCGCATCGTGCTCCAGGGAACCAGAGAAGGGCGAGGACGAGGAGGAGGAGGAGGAGGAGGAGCTGGAGCTGGACAGGCCAAAGGGGCTTGGATTAATGGAGACCAGGTACATTGGCTTAACCTGCTGCCAGTCCAGCGCCAAGCACTGCCGCGCCAGCCATGACCAGGTGAAAAGTAATAGCGTCCAAGCAACTACTCTTGGACTCGGAGCCGCTCTTGCTGATTGTTTGGACATTGGCTTCGCTTTGCTTGAATACGCATTTAATTAGTAATTGCGATTCGGAATTGTCGGCACTTTGGCACTTATGTTGATTTGACGGCTTTCACTGCTAACTGTGCTTCCTTGGCATGGCTTCCTGATCGAGTGGGGTTCCGTGGGATTCTAGCACTGGTGCTTTTCCTAGCCCTTACCTTTTCTTCACTTTTTACCTCTTTAATATTTTTAAAGTACTATAACTGTTTGTTTTTTCTTAGTTAAGTTTGGGTATAATAACTTTTTATTTTCTTTACTTTGTTGATAGCTTTTCTGTGATCTTACTTTCTTTCTAGGCTATAATGACTACCAGGACCTTACCTTATAATATACATTGCAGTTCTAACAATTTACTTTCAGCTTTCTATGCTTTCAGAGAAATTTGATTGATTTTGTATAAGAATACTTTTCATAAAATATGTAGTTCTTAAGTTGTTTCTCTTTTGAAAAACCTATTCAGTATATTAATAATTAATAAAATTTTATTTAAATTATTATTTAAAGCTTGTTTAATATTGCACTGTTTGTTCCTAGTACTTTAAAATCGTAATTACATTATTTATATTTAAAATTGCACTTTTTAACCTCGTCCTGTAAAACCTTTCTGCAAAGTCTTGCAAAATTAGCTTATTCTTTCTGCAGTCTGTGGATACTTTTTACGTTTTTTATTTGCTGGTTAATTATTTTAATTTATTTTTTATAAAAGGATATCGCTTTCTTTACTGCTTAGTGCACCCTTTCATATCCTACGACTGCTTTCTTCGGTTCTTAAACTGCTTTCTTCGGTTTAAAACTGCTTTCTTGGCTTTTAAGAAGCTTTCCCCGCTGCTTCGTATGATTCTGGCACTGCTTAAGCCACTCGCTTCACTGCTTGTTTGACTGCTTCAACGGCTTGCCAGGCGGCCTTGCCTTGTTCACTTCCTTGACTTCCTTTCGCTTCCTCTTTTAACACATTTCCACCGCTCTCCTCCGCCTCGCTGCGCCTCTTTCACCCACTAGTCCACTGGTCACTTTTTGTCTTCCCGTTCCCAAAAGCTGGTGTCGACTTGGCTGGTTACGCTGGTTGCTGCTGCTGTCCGCTGGACACTTAACGCGATGATCGTAACGCGCGTTCGTAATATCTGCGCACTGCTCCGTATTGCTTTCTTCGCGTCGCGTTCAAGACTGCGCCGGCGCGCAGGTTACCAGCATTTTTATAAACTCTTTCGCCAAGCAGCCAGAGCCAGCCATTTTTCTGCGCGCTCGCTCGCTAGTCGCCTTAATTATTTCATCTATTTTAGTTGCATTCACAATTGCAGTTGCATCAATTTCATTTAATTTGAATATTGTACAGCCCCCGCTGCTCGTCGCCCATTATTTGGCTCTTTCCTCTTTCATGGAATGTCACTTCAGTCAGATGTTGCCCTTTGCCTGGCTTTGATCGCGATTTTCGCTCGCCAAAAATAACTCAAAATGTGTGCCGCATAGGCTGGATTTCTGACTCGAATCTCGGTTTGTCGGATTGTCTGTTTGTGGTTTTGCCATTTAAATTGAATGCGAAGCTGTAACTCTAGTTATCTGCCCGCTTTGGCGCCATTACATCACGCGCTCACTTCTCGCTTTATCTTCATTATGCATTCGCCCATTCGGCCGGTGTGTGCGTGTGTGTGAGCCAGTCTTTCATTGAGAAAAGAGCTTGGCTTTTCGTGTTGTTGTTGTAAAGTAGTAAGTAAAACACCAACATTACTCGTTACAGTTAGATTTGCATGCCGCCTCTTCTTCACTTACAGCTGTCCATCACTTTTGATAGCCGGTACAGTCTGGCTTCTGTTAAGAGAACTGCTTCCAGCAGGATAGTTACCGTTACTGGGAGGAACTGTAAATTATGTAGAGTTTCCGGAGTTCAGAATAATATTTAGAATACTTTTTTTTTCCCCCTAATTTTGTGGAATTAAAATTTCCCAAAATATCTGATCCATTTTGTATTAACTTTATTCTGTTAAATCGGAGATAAGGTCCTTATATTTTTGAACAAAAATGATATTATTTTGCACGGTAACTCGAACTTCTTAGTGGAAATTGTAACTAGAGCTTAATTTGTAAAACTTACTGCTAGAAGAAAGAGTTTAAGTACATTTTTTTAACTTTAATCACTTTTAAAACCTAAAACCCAAGTTAATCTTTAAAAAATCCTTTATGTCAGCTCAGACACTTAAAAATACATATGTTTCAAATCCTGTTCAAAATAAAAATAAAGATCGTAGGGTTTATTTTTGCATGAAAATCTGCACAGCCTTTATGGAAAAATATGTACAATTTCTACACTGCTTTTCTAATACAGTATATTTAATAAAAATTCACATTCCATAAGTTCCACTGTTTTGCCTTGTCATCTTTTACCACAGTAGTGGCTCCCACTTTTTTGCTGGAATTAACAAAAAAGTATTCCCATCAAAATAAAGCGCTGTCTGGTGCCGAGTTCGCGGCGTCTCAAGGTTATTGCCAGGTCGGATTTCCGTAGGTTAAGGGACGGGATATATGTATGGCGGGTTGCACTTGTGACTAGAAACCAGTAGACAAATTAACAGTTTTCCATTTGGTTGCATGCAACATTGGCTGGCATGTGCAGAATTTAGTTGTAGGAAATGAAATCAAAAATGCGCGAGCAATGCAGCATTAAAATATGTATGTATGGTTTATTATTAATTAAATTAATTCGTGCACCGCCTCCTTCCTCCGGCCAGCTGCCAGTTGCCAGTTGGCAGTTGCCTGAAATAATCAGTTTTATTTGGTGTTGAAAGTATTTCTGTTACCTGGCCATTGTTGTCGATTTAGGAAATTACTGCGGTCTGTCTCTGCCTAGCGAAGCAAGTAAACCAAATCGTCTCGTCTCTCGCGCTCGCCCGGGTGATATGTTCGATTCCAATTGAATTGGATCGGATCGAAGCCGAATGTAATGAGGCTGCCACAACAACGTGATTATGCAAATGTCTGCGCCACAAGACGGTCCTCGTCCCCCCCCAGTCCCCAATCCCCATCTGAGCGTCTGCATGCGCTGCATAATCGTTGCCCGTTGCATGTTGCACTCAGCTCATTAATGGGCGCGTTTTTGTTACTGCATTTTATTATTGCACTTGCTAATCACACGCCGCTCGTTATTTAATTGAGCCTAAGAGCCACCCGGCTCGCACAATAAAAATCCCCCTAAAGGCCCCATCTTAGTGCCAAAACCAATACGAGTGCCCGAGTGCGTTTCTCTTCCGTTTTTTCGTTCGAATTGGCTTTATTTTTATTATTATTTGTATTTTATTTTATTGCCAGGCACCTAGTAGCTCCATTTGTTAGCTCACCGACTTCCCGCCCCGAAATTCGTCTTCGTAACGTAATCAATCGAATATTTAGCGCCTTGCATGCCTGTTTGTGTTAAGGAACTAATAGCTCCACTCAGTATTTGTGCATTTATATTGCCATTAACACTTGTTTAATTCAAAATCGGACTTAAATTAATTAAAATAACTGATGAAAGTCTAAACTTGTATAGTTTTGGCTTTGAAAATTCGTTAACATGATCTAAATTACAGAAAGAGATCTGAAATTTCTTTCTTGTTCAAATATATTCGAACTTCATCTCCCTTTTATACCTGAAACCACCTAAAAACCTCTTAAATTATCCCAAAAATACTAAAACAAAATTGTTTATGTGTCAATGATACTTTTTATCTGCAAAAAGAAATAAAATTATTTATAAAGAAAGCACATGTAAGTGTCACAAAAACTTATTTAAGTTTGTACAAAATATTACCTCTGCTCCGAAAGAACTTAAACTCCGGTCAAAACCTAAGCATACGTAATTTAAAAATTATCGAATCTCCGATGAGGGCAGTAAATGTGGATATGTAACCTTTTGTAACTTTTATTATATACTTAAAAACTAAGCACAGAATCGTATTCTATGGCTGGATAGGTTTAGTTTTAGGTGTAGCTCTAGTTTAGTTCCTCTACATGCTATTTACACATACATATAACTTTGATGGGGCTTCTTTTCGCTTAAGTCTAAGGGCATGATGAAGTTAACCGAACGAACGTGTGTGTAAATCCTAGCTTCCATAGTTGGTATCAGTACGATTTTCTTGGCCACTATCAATTAGTTGTTTTGTAATGCAATGAATAATGGTGGCTGCGCATGCGTGCGAATGGATCATTCAGTCTCTCTCTAATATTCACTCGAAGCCCGCCGGCTGCCTTTGGAACAGTTGTTGACCCTGGCCCTGGCCCAAAGTCGGCAGCTGTATATCCTCCATGGTCATGGATGTTTTGGGCATCTCAGGGGCATCGGCTGGCGGTTCGTCCTCGCCCTCGAGCATGGCACTGTCGAAGCTCTTGTTCAGGCGATCATGGAACTCGGTCATGCTTATCTTCTTGAGCGCAAAACGCTTGCCGAACGTCTTCTTAACCTTCTGCCGGCGAATCTTCTTCTTCATCAGGATCTTGTTCTTGTTCAGGCCATCGCTGAAGGAAATGGCGCGTCGCAGCTTACGTCCGCCGAACTTGACGATCCTCACTTGGCTGCTAATGGAGCACTCCTCACTGTCGTCCTCCGCATCGGCGGCATTCTCGTCGCTCGGCTCCTCGAAGATCGTCTCCAGATTGGCCGGCGTGAACTTCTTCATCCGCTTGCTAGTGTAGAGCTTCTCGATACTTCGCAGCGTCTGGGCGTTGGTATTGAGCTCCTTGCGCTGCTTCTTCTTCACAGGCTTCATGATGACACTGCAGACGCGATTGAAGTTGTCCTTGGACACCCGGGCGGGCATTCGGCGACGCGAGACTCCAGAGCGAGATGCTCCTAGGTAGCTGGAACCCGAACTCCCACTGATGCAGTCACTGTCGTCGTCGTTGTCCTCGCCCCGACTCAGCTGCGAGTCCACATCGTCGGAGGCGTTGGACTCGCTGCTCACATCGTCCTCGGACTCTGTGGCTGCAGCTGCTGCTGCACCGTGTATGGAAGTATTCCGCATCATCTCCATGTCCGTCATGGCCATCTCCTTCACCCTCCACGAGAGACTTGCAAGCGATCCGGTTCTGAAAGCGGGGAAAACAGGGAGCATAGAGAGCGTCCATTTACATACATTTCCCAAGGGAATACCCACCGATTCTCTGTCAATCCCACCTCCTTCGGCTGAAACGTGATCTTGGCAAAGTCGTAGACAATGTTATCCATTATGTTTTACCGCTGCCCAACGCGCATTTCCCCTTTTCCGCAGGCGTCGTTGTCTGTCGGGAATTAGGCGAATCTCGGTCACAGCGGGGGGTATTTTGTATGCTCAAAAGACTTGATTATAGTAGGATGCCCGCTTTAGCAGGTATTGCTTTTGTTGACCCGGGAAAACCTGTATCCGGTTCTGTGTGTTTTCACTCTCTTTTTTGGCGTCCTCTTATTGTTTTTTATGCTTTTCCGGGAGAGAGAAATTGTTTTTTTTTTCAGTAAATTAGAGCCAGTGTTACCAGATCAGTGTTGCCAGATGAATATTTTGTTTTCCCCCTAAAAAATCTCAGAAAGTCGCTATTTCCCCCTAAAAATACTAGTCTTCACCCTAAATTTAAAAAAAATTTCAAATAATTAAGAGAAGAAATATCTTATTATGACGTGGGAATGTTGCAAAACGAAAAACGATAAAAAAAATACCACCTCTGTTTAAAAAGCTGCCTACTCGTTACGTCTCTTTCGTCTTTCGCGTGGGAGAGAATAACATAACATAACATAAGAAGTATAACATAAAATTCAAGCGCGGCGGATTCAAAAATTGTTAATATTTACCATTTGTTTTAAAATCAATTATAAAAATATCAATAATATGAAAATATGAAAGCAAATGAATTACCCCACCTTGCGGTCGCTTCGATTTTCTAAAGGCCATCTACATTTCAGAATTTAGCGGCGTTTTGTCAAAATTCGGGTTAACAGAGTCAAATTTCGAGTTAACATGTATTTGGACGTAGAATTTCGGGTTAACATGTACATGGGGTCGAATTGAAGCTGTTAAGAACAACAGTCTGCTAAAAGGAGAGGAGACAGCCGAGAGCGAATCTCTCTGAGAGCCCGCTCGCTATTAATACTAGAAACTACTAGATACTAGATTTTACCGCAAGTGGTCGTACTGACCGAACTGTTAATTTCAAATAATTAAGAGAATAAATATCTTATTATGACGTGGGAATGTTGCAAAGCGAAAAAAATTCGGAAGAATAACAATTCTAAGCATCTTAAAAGCAAGTTTACAGAATGCGCAACATCAGCTGACAAAACTTTTAAGCAATATAGCTATATATACTGCACAATCGTGTGGAGGCAATATTGCTATTAAAAAAATAGCAATTTTACAGTTTTTTTTTTTTAACATTTAAAATTTAAATCAATTGGTGCCTAAAAAAAACCCTGAACTTTCCCCCTAAAAATTCTTCCCCCCTAAAATTCCCCCTAGGACGTCAAAAAACCCCCAAGTCTAGGGGGAAAACCGCTGATCTGGGAACACTGTACCAGATAAAAATGTTAGTTTTCACCCTAAAAAATCTCAAACAGTCGAGTTTCTCCCTTAAAGTCCAGTTTTTCCCCTAAATTCAAAAAATCTGTTAATTTCAAACATGTACAATACATGATAACATATATTTATTATTATATTTATACATATATGTATATACTATAACGACAAAACTACACCTCGAGATCGAATTTTAAGAAATCACCTCTAGAACTTCATCTGGGAACTCGGTCTCGTATAAATTTGAATGGATGATGGTTCAAAGTTATTGCATTTGTTTGGTATTTGGTTATTGCATTTGTCTTGTTTAAGAAATCACATATTTTACAGTGCTGTTTTTTGAAAACATTTAAACAAAAACTTGAAGATTTTCGACGTGAGGTAAATTCGATGGCTCTATCTAGAGAAACTCTGTCTATCGATGGCTCATGGAGGCTCTTGAATTCATGGCGTTGCCAGACTTTCTAAAGGTATTTACCTGGATAAAAAAAAGGTGGAGAACTTTGCTCTAAACAAGAACGTAATCAAATAACGTAAACGACGGATACGATTTTGAGGGTCTGGCAACATAGTGAGTTTATTTTAAATTTAAACTAAAGTAAATTTTTATTATTTGAATGAACTTTGATCACAAATTTCTATTGTTTTGTACAAAGTCTAAATAATTTATTGCAATAAATACTCACTCGAATTATTCAATAAGGAATACAGTTTATTAATCACATGTTTTCACTGTTTTCTTCAATCTTATATTAAATAATAACTTAATTAAATGTTATTGTTGTAATAAATTCAGTTTCGACATTTGAATCTTATCGAAAGTGCCAGCTTGCGTTTGAAAAGATTCCGTCAAGTGCTCCTCGCCGAAAGATAAATCCGCCTCCTGATTTAAATGGCGGGAAACCTTATCTGTCCATCGTAAATCAAGCGACAGTTAGCAGTTTTATACGTTTCCGGCTAATAGAAATGGTATAAAATTGCCGCCAGGGCTTGATTTGAATTCATTAAGTGTGTTTACTTTGCATAGAATGAAGGTGCTAGCGGTCCTGCTTCTGGGGGTGATTGCCTCCGCCTCGGCCTCAGAGAAGCCAGTCTTTTGGAAGGACGTGCCTGTGGGCAAGGCCTCGATCGAGGGACGCATCACTATGGGCTATCCGGCCTACGAAGGCAAGGTGCCCTACCAGGTGGGATTGGGATTCACCAGGAACGGTGGCGGCACTTGGTGCGGTGGCTCCATCATCGGCAACACCTGGGTAATGACAGCCAAGCACTGCACTGACGGCATGGAGGCAGTTACCATCTACTACGGAGCCCTGTGGCGCCTGGAGCCCCAGTACACCCACTGGGTGAGCCGTAACGACTTCATCGAGCACGGATCCGGCGACATCTCCCTGATCCGCACCCCGCACGTCGACTTCTGGTCGCTGGTCAACAAGGTGGAGCTGCCCAGCTTCAACGATCGCTACAACAACTATCAGGGATGGTGGGCTGTCGTCTCCGGATGGGGCAAGACCTCCGACGAGGGTGGCGTCTCGGAGTACCTGAACTGCGTGGATGTCCAGATCGGCGAGAACTCGGTGTGCGAGAACTACTACGGCAGCTTCTCCGGCGACCTCATCTGCATCCCGACGCCCGAGAACAAGGGCACCTGCAGCGGCGACTCTGGTGGCCCGCTGGTCCTCCACGACGGCGGTCGCCAGGTGGGCATCGTCTCTTTCGGTTCCTCCGCCGGTTGCCTGTCGAACGGACCCAAGGGCATGGTGCGCGTCACCAGCTACTTGGACTGGATCCGCGACCACACCGGTATCGCTTACTAAGCATGCTTTTTAAATAAACTTTTGATATGAAATTGAAAGAGATGTGAAGATATTTATATTCCTTGTTAATTCGGCGCTTTCTTTGCCATCTGTTCTTTCTGTTCATTCAGTTTATTCTCATCATTCTGTTAATTCTGTTAATTCTGTTCATTCTATAAACTCTGTTTATTCTGTACACCTGATCATATTTTTAACTCGGTTTATGCTGTTCATTCTGTTCACTGTGTTTATTCATTCTGCTCATTTTATTCATTCTGTTCATTCTGTTTATTGTGTTCAATGTGTTTATGCTATTCATTCTGTTCATTTTGTTCATTTTGATTAACGTACACTGGTGTTCATTCCGTTCTATCCAGTAATTTCTTAAAATCTTCACATTCTCCTCAAAAAAACGTCCGTTAAAAATTGATATAGCAACAGTTACAAGCAAAATTAATTTTATTTCATTGCCAAGCCCCTCGAGGTTCTAGTAAGAAATACCCGTGTTGTCACGGATCCAGTCCAAGTAGCTGGTCACCCTGGTCATTCCCTTGGGACTGTTGGAAAGGCAACCCGCCGAAGATCCAAAGGAGACAATGGCCACCTGGCGGTTGTCGTCGTGCAGGACGAGAGGTCCACCGGAGTCCCCACCACAGGAACCCTTGTTCTCCGGCGTCGCGATGCATACGTGATTCGGGGTGATGGTCGTGGTGCCATAGTGTTCCTCGCAGATGGAGTTATCGGCGATCTGGATGTCCACGCAATTGAGGTACTCGGCCACTCCGCTGTCATCGGAGGTCTTGCCCCACCCGGAGAGGAGGCCCCACCAGCCGTAGTAGTTGTTGTGGCGATCTTCGTACCGCGGCAGCTCCACCTTGTTGACCAGCGCCCAGAAGTCGACATGCGGCGTGCGGATCAAGGAGATGTCGTTGTTAATCGTCCTCGTGTCGTAGGCATGGTGCTGGACAAAGTCGCTCTGGTGCACCACATGGGTGAACTGCGGCTGTCGACGCCACAGGGCGCCATAGCCAATGGTCACAGAGTTGGCACCGTGGGTGCAGTGGGCAGCGGTCATCACCCAGGTGTTGCCGATGATTGAGCCACCGCAGTACCAGCCACTGCCGGCTCCATTGTTGAACAGCAGAGTCACAATATAGGGCACCTTGCCCTCGTACGCAGGATAGCCGTTGGTGATCCGTCCGTCGATCTTCCTGCCCAGCGGCATATCCTTGAAGGGAACGGGCTTTTCAATGGCCGACACCAGGGCCAAGGCCGAAATAAGTAGAACTCCCAGCACTTTCATGGCTCGATCGCTCTTGGCACGTACAAAGAATCGTATTCGCTTTTATAGGCTGCGGACTTGTCGTTGTTTAAAATATTTGCAATCAGTTAAGTCAAAGAAATTTACAAGCTACTCTTCAAAGACTGATAGCTGCTTCGATCATATATATTCTTCTTTATTAATACTCTTTCTTTCTTTCTTTATTGATACTCTTGTATTTTATAGAAAGAAGCCTGAAATGAGCACAGATCTGATTAGGTGTGAAAATAATCAAAGCAAGCATCTTATCATCAAAACAAACATTGATATTGCTTTAAATTAAGCCTTATCTTGAGTGTTTAGTATAATTATTATTATTATTTTTTTTTTTTTTTTTCTTGGGCGTTGAAGATGCACTACGGTCAGTACACTCAAGTGGCCATTTAAAACCAAGCCCGGGCTTGTTAGGGTTAGGTGTTAAATAGGCGCGAAAGAAAAGTATAGATAAAAGAATGCGAGGAAATATAAACTACTATCAGGCAGCTCGATTGTTATCTTGCATGTGTACTAGGTGGGTTAAGATTAATGTTTTTAGTTTAGGAAGGCTATCTACAGATGAGGTAATTTTATACAAATCATTATAATTTGCACATAATACTCTAAAGGGTTCATGCATTTCATACGATGTTCGGCAGTGGTGCAAAACCAAAGGCAGGTAGGTTCTTGTGGATCTACATGGTACGTGGAAATTCAACTGACCCAATAGATCGCTGCTTTCCACGTCACCACGGATCA
>VNJW01006111.1:0-23350 GCA_008042615.1 Drosophila auraria
TGGGTCATCCGCCGTACAGTCCTGACTTGGCACCAAATGACTTCTTTTTATTCCCTCACATCAAGAAGAAAATGCGTGGTCAACGATTTTCGTCGCCAGAAGATGCTGTTGAAGCATTCAAAAACCATGTTTTTGAGGTGTGTCAATCAGAGTGGAAAAAGTGCTTCGAAAATTGGTTTGAGCGCATGCAAAAGTGTGTAAATCTTGATGGAGAATATTTTGAAAAACAATAAAACTATTTTCCTTAATAAATATTCGTATTTTCATTATTAGGCCAGAAATATATGTAGCAGCCCACGTACCAGCCGAGTCGATCTAGCCATGTCCGTCTGTCTGTCCGTCTGTCTGTCGGTTTCTCCGCGAACTAGTCTCTCAGTTTTTGAGCTATCGGCCTGAAATTTTCAGCATAGTCTTATTTCTTTAGCACGCAGTATATATGTTGAATCGGAAAACTATATCCTATAGCTGCCATAGGAATGATGGAGAAATTAATGTAAAAAAAAAATGTTACCTTCTCTCTTTTTCAACGAATTTCTATTAATTTCGAGATATAGTCGTTTTTTTTAGTTCTAGAATTACGGTTTTAATTTCCTTAAGATCGGACAACGATATCGTATAGCTGCCATGGATCGGTCGATTTATATGAAAATGTAAAATTCTACATGTAAAATGTACAATTTACAAAATTTACATAATTTGATTTTTCAACATTACCAAAATGGATCGATTTTCAATGATCCAATTGCTTGCAGTCTGCAAAGATAGCTTTCTTTCTTGTTTTTCTTAATTTTCAAAGTCTTTGTTAATAATATATGGTAATATCATTATATCAGATCTACGCGCATCCCCAAAGCTGTTAAAGTAACAAATTTCACTCACCAAAGTTACAATAATTTCTCTTGTGACTGATCACCTTTTCTATAATATCGAAAAGTTTTCGTTACTAGTAACAAATAAAGTCCAAAATGACGACAATAAAGTATTTGGTTCTCCTTCACCTTACTAAGTTTATATTTAAATTGTAATTGCTGACCAGCTTCTCACAAAATCGTCATTAAACCAGTAGAAAAGCTACTGTCGGATGTGACCGACTGCACGATACCCGGTACCCACAATGCTTTGGGTGAAATAAATAATGAAAAATGTTGAGAAAAGAAGACAAACGTGGCTAGAAACATGTTGACAAACCACTATTGGTGCTGCCAACACAAATGTAGATGTTGCAGAAGTTCAGCGTTTACAGAAAAGTTATTGTTTCAACTCCCATCCGATTTTACTCAAATTTTTAAGACACGTCGGCACAAGTCTTTATTAAATATAAACCGAATTTATCTACTTTAAACCGAAAATAACGACTATAGCTTTTCTTAATTTTTTGACAGCTTGCACTAAGATATAACACCCTCTTACTCTACAGGTACCGGGTATAAAAGCACACACAAAAGCCAAGCGTTTTAATGACATAATTAGGCGTTGTTTTGGAAAGGTGTTGCTCTCGAGAAAATCCCAAAGTAATCGGTGTAAGGGGAAGGGGAAGGGGACTGGGCTTTTTGGATTTTCAAGTGCCACACAGACAGTTCCCCAACAGCAGCAGCGGGTCACCGCCCAGCCTGATTGATTTGGCCCGTGACCCCGCCAAAAGGCGCAGACTTTCACCCATTGCAACTTGGCGTGATCTCAGTGATTTTAGCCATATTTACCCCCAAATATCTTGCCAGTAGACAGTAGACAGAAGTATGTGCATATTTATGAACATTCCCGACTCTCGGAATTACCGAAACGCATTCCGTGCCACACCGATGTCTGGGATTATTGCAGTCCGAGAGGTTATGCCGATGATGCTGCTGCTGCGATGATGATGTCATATGCAGCCAGCGGCACTTGGGATCTGTAGGAGCTGAGAAATGGGAGATGGGAGCTCTTTGAGCATTGGGAGCACCGCAGCTCTGGCGGCGATATTTGCGAAATCAATGTTAGGCAATTATGTAACAGTTACTAGCGAAAGACAGACATCATTTCCCTGACCATCAATCAGACGAGGGCCCGTCATTAGCTTGCCATTTCATCGCCTAACTGCGCTGGATTAAATTTCCCTCCGATGGGTATAGGAGGAGGTCGATGGGTGAGGAATATTGAAGAATATTATAGGTTTTTAGCCTACATCCCATCTAGATCTTTCCACTTCTATTAATCAAAGCTACTACCAAAAACGGTAGTCCAAAACAGGTAATATTCAGGATTTCAGGCCGATTTTGTCACCTGAAATTGCTATCCACCTTCCTGCTTGGGGTGACAATGAAAAAGAGACACCTGGCTAGCTGCTTGCCAACGGAGTCCGATTCGCCGCCAATTTTGAATCGGAGTTGATGACGACGGCGAGTGCGTTCAACTGGCTTCCCCATCGGTGGCCACTTGTTAGCCAGGTTTATTGTGTAGATCCATTAGCCTGGCCATTTGACTTCATTTGATTTCGAGAGCAGATGCCAGATACCAGACGCCAGTTGGCGAATGGCGATTGCTGGAGTTCATTGACAATGGCCGCCAAGTCATCTGGGAAAATTGATTTGCAGCATTGCATTGCATTGGTGGCTTGGTCTCCGCCTGCCTTCTCTGGGATTTCTGTTAGCCGCCCAAATTGCGGACAAATGTGAGAGAACTCACATTCACAGAGAACTGCAACTGCATCTGTGATTTCCCGCAATTCCCATTGATGAGTTGCATATTATTGGCACGCCGCAGCTTCGATTGCAACTTTGCGGTGAAAAGAATGCAAGTCGGACATTCTCTACTCATCATTATCAGCGGGAGTTGCCTTAGTAATCTTTCAAGAAAATTGATCCATAACTCTGTGATTGCTCAAACATCTTATAAACTTTTATTAAAAAAAAAACTGTAGTTGTAGGTACACTCATAAAAAATACTTCACATTTAGTTGTGTAACCAATAATTAGTATTTGATAAAATATTTCTTGTAGAGAGAAATGTCTCTTTTAGAGTCTAAACGTTAAAATATGTATATAGTAAGAGTTTTACTAAAAAGTGAAAGTCTTAAATAAAGTCTTTTGATTGGCATTTGTAGTTGAGCAAGAAATGTTTTTGGGTGTCATAAATTAAGAGGAGTGTGTATGCTATAATATGTGATATCTTTGACACTCATAAATAGACACCTATAATTTTCTTTTAATACTTTGTCAAAAATTTGCTATCTAAAGTTGGCAAAAAAAAAACAAGTTAAAACTCCGCAGTCGAGCTTGAAGCAAATACTGTTAAGAGGCAGATGCGTTTCTTAATGGCACACCCAGCCCAAGTGGACCTTAAGCGCGCATCTGTCCAGATTCCCCGAAATTATTAATCGGATCGACTTTAAAAATAAAATAAAAACAAGAAAGAAAGCTAACTTCGGTAAACCGAAGTTTGTATACCCTTGCAGTCTGTAATTGGATCATTGAAAAACGATCAATTTTGTTACAGTTCAAAAATATCTAAGTTTGTAAACATTTTACATTTTATATGTAGAATTTTATATTTTCTTGTAAATCGACCGATCGTTTTTATGGCAGCTATATAATATAGTTGTCCGATCTTAATGAAATTAAAACTGTTATTCTAAAACCGTTAAAACCGCTATATCTCGAAATTTATAGAAATTAGTTGAAAAACAGATAAGTTAACATTTTTTTTACATTAAATTCGCCATTATTCCTATGGCAGCTATAGGATATAGTGGTCCGATTTCGGCTGTTTCGACATATTTATTGCGTGTTATAGAAATAAGACTTTGCTGAAAGTTTCAGCCCAATAGCTCAAAAACTGAGAGACTTGTTCGCGTAGAAACCGACAGACGGACAGACAGACGAACATGGCTAGATCGACTCGGCTGGTGATGCTGATCAAGAATATATATACTTTATGGGGTCGTTCACTGCTCTGCAAATATCATGGCAAAATTATAATACCCTCTGCAAGGGTATAAAAAGGGAAAAAAGTTTGAGACCCGACTAACCATCTGAATAGAGTCTAAGTGCGAGTGCAAGTCAGATGGAGATAGAAGTTTGGAACTTTATTATTATAGCCCCCATGTTAAATATCCGATGACTCTCAAATTTCGCGAGTATTTTACTTTTTACGAATTCGATACAATAGCTGCGTTATACGACTTTCAATATAAATTTTAAAGCAAACTTGATCTGCGTACAAGGGATAAGTAGTTCTCCCAATTTTGGTAACTGAAGCGTGTAGAAACGGACAGAAGAAGAACATACTTTATGGGGTCGGATTACCGGGATTTCCGATTACCGGGTATAAATACATCCTTATGCCTACTTTTTACTTAAAATGTATTTGTTTTATCCATAATACTTTGATTTAAACTGTTTAAAAATACAACCCGCGTCGTTTCAACTCCAAATTATAATTATACAAGCATTTTTGAAAAGCAAACTAGAATTAAAATTCGTCCAAATTCATTTGGCTAAAACCCTAAATGGTACAATGTATACTTGTGTCTGTGACACTTGTAAATATATTGTAAAGACGCAGTCTACCAGGTTAAACACACATATTATATTTCGCTTAATCTATTTTTTAAAATATTTGTATAGACATCTATGTATATATGTTTCTCAGGAATGACAACATCTATATTCAGTAAGGGATTTCTTCGTTCAATTGAATTTCTAGAGCAATTTCCTTTCGGTTTTTCGGTTAGGACGGGGCCGTAGCGATTGGCAATGCTCTCACCCAACCTTCAAAGACATCGCTCAAAGAGCCACAAATTAATTTCACTTTCTTTGCAGTAAGCTATGCCGTCTTTTGTTGCTGGTGTCTTTTATATTTTAGTTTTTATCTTTTTGCCATTGTTGCTACTGCAGCGACAAGCCCGACTTCAGGTTTATTGACTGCGCTGTCTGTGCAATTAACTATCTTTTTTTCCTCCGCTCTTGTTTGCGCCTGAATGGGCAGTGGGAGGCAGGTGAAGCAGGCTGGTGGGACAGGTGGCAGTGGAGCATAAACGCCAGCTTTTGGCTTGGTTGCCATGGCCCAATGCACCTCAGGGCGGTAACTCTTAACTCTCAACCTGAAACCTGCAGCCTGCGAACTCCAGCTCCCAGCTCCCAACTGCAACCGCTGACGCTGACACTGACACTGGCACAGAGCAGCGACTCGTGGCACACATATTTTCACCCGGCAATTAGGGAGTGTCCGAAATTGCACTCTCCAAATGAAATGAATATTTTTGGTTTAGTTTTTTTTTACTTCTTTGTTTCTTCTGTTGGTTTCCCTGTGTGTTTCCAATTGCTAAAACCTGCCCACAGTGCGTTTCAGCTAAGAATTTGCTAAGTTAATCGTATCAGCTAATACCTTTTGTAATACGGAATGAGAAGTTGATCTGACTTATCTTTCGGGTCAAAGATCGCAGATCGAAGCAATGGAGATCGAAAGTATTCTAGGGGGTCGCTATAATAAGAGTACTCTCTCCCACTATATATCACAACATTCGAGATATTCTTTGATCGATGCAACAGCCTTTTCAAATAATTATGTTAAGTAATAAGTACAGACGCCGTGAAGACTAGTTTTTGTAGTGGTGCCTGCACCGTAAAGTGTGTACCCCAGTGATCGGTTAGATAGGTGTTTAAGTCCTCATAAAAAGTGTGGATAAAATCTGATGTCGGGAAGGCTAAGATTAAAAGTTCTGCGCTCATATCATAGGGATCCATAGCTTACTAAATGTAGGTGTCCTTTAATCAGGTACGATAGGCTGTCGTCTGGGGCTTTTGAAACGCACTGTCTCCCACATATGTAAATGTCCATCATGCATTAAGGTGTTCTAGGGGCATTGATCACTTGCTTCAAATACTGTAGCCAAGCTAGAGAGGCAAGGTTTCTTATGAGCGAAAAAAATGGTTTACATAGTCTATTATTTGGCCAACTTCTTAGGCATTAAGATGGAATCGATTCGATAAGCCTCTTCCCTGGCTCAGAGGTCCTCGATCTCCGCCGTCCCGGTCCGTTAGTCAGCTAGAAGTCATTATCACAGCCCTCGGCCAAGCAAGCGGATTGTGTGTCCGCCTGCAGCAGTTTACGACACAATTCCGGACCGACCCACTGGAAGCCGGAAGTAATCTTACGCGTCTCCACCATTTCGGCCACCTCGCGCTCCATTAGCTTGCGTACCCTGAGAAGCTGTTGCCCAACCTTAGTGGGGCAAGAGAGACGGATCCAACTGTCCAGGCACAAGTCCGAGTCCTCCGAAATTTCCGAATCTTCAGAAACACGGTCCTCCAACCTGGCTTTCTTGCCGGCTGCCAGAGCCACCATCAGACTGCTAACCAGGCTCGTGTGCTCCAGCGTGGAGCGCTGGTCAGCCGTGCGGATCTTCTCCACGTACAGTATCCAATCGCTGCTCAAGGTCCTCAGTTTCTTCTTGCCCAGAAGGCAGGAGCTGCGCGACACCTGCATAAATGCATCGCCCTCGCCCACCAGTTGGAATTTCCTCTCCCTGTCAAGGAAGGCCAGCTTCGGATAGAGTCCGGCGGTCAAGGCCAGTCGGATCATGTTGCTGTCCTTGTCTAAAGAGCAGGCCAAGCGATCGGTGGCCGCGGTGGTTTGGAAAATACGATGCACTGCATCGCGTAGAGTGCTCACCGCCGAGATGAACATCTCCATGGAGTGGCGACACACAGAGTTATTCTCGCAGAAGCTGGCCACGCTTTTACGGGTCAAGGTGGTGTACTCGTCGTAGAGCTTCAAAATGGCAAGCGAATCGCTGAGTGTATTGCCAGCAAACTGGAGTCTTGCATTCTGCTGGTTCATCTTTTTGCTGCGATCCATGGGCAGCACGAAGGGATCCCGGACCGAGTGGTAGGCCGCTATTATGGTCATGCTGCCTAGACAGCGATAATACAAAGAGTAAACCAGGCACTTGCCCAGCTGAACGCCCAGGGGTAGCTCGGCGATGATGCGGCCCAGTGGCGTGATCTTCTCGTCACTCTCCTGAAGGACTCCCAGGAGCTGGAGCCGCGAACAAGCCTGCAGAACCGCCTCCGGCTGCGGCGGATCCAGGGCCATAGACAGAAACTTGGCTATTTTCTGGTCTGGCGCTGCCATCTTGGTTAGCAGACATATTTCGTCGAGCGTGCGCCGCATCATCTCCGGAACGGTGTACTCACTCATCCTGGCCAAGCGGTCGCTGCAATAGAGGCGATAGCAGATGCCGTGGCACAAGCGACCCGCTCGTCCTGCCCGCTGCTGGGCATCCGCCTGCGAGATCCAAGTGGTGGCCAGCTGAGAGGCATCCGTGGCCGGATCGTAGGTCTTCATCTTGGAGCGGCCCACATCGATGACGTAGAGTAGGTCCGGAATTGTGATCGACGTCTGACCAATGTTAGTGCTAAGTATTATCTTCAGTTGCTCGGGATAGATGTAAAAGGCCTTGCGCATCTCGTTGCTCTCCACCTGGCTGTGCAGCAGCAATACTTTGATCTTGTCCTGGGGCAGATCCGCGTCCAGGCGCTCCATCAGCATGGTCATGTCATGGTACCCAGGGAGGTACACAATCACCGCTCCCTTTTCCCCCGAACGAATTAGCAGCTCCAGCAGGGAGATTATTAAATCGTTGTCTATATCCGGATCCAATTCGTTGCGATGGTAATTATAGGCGACCAGCAAGTCACCTGCCTCCTCTTCACCGGAAATCTCCCCCAGATAGCTCTCCATTCTCGGCGTCATGTACCCAGTGATGCGAAGAATATCCTCCATATGCCAGATCTTCACCCCGAAGCTGCGCCCCTCCACGTTTAGTACGGTGGCCTTGTTAAAGTAGGAGGACAAAGTCTCCAAGTCCATCGTGGCCGACATGAGCACCAGGCGGAGATGGGGATTTTTCTGTAGCTCCTGCTTAGCGGCAAGCAGCAGGAAGTCTGTGTCCAAGTCCCGCTCGTGCACCTCGTCGATGATCAAGTGTGTGGTGTTCTTGAAGAAGGCTTTGCCGTCCATGGTCATGGCACGCAAAAGACACCCGCTGGTGGTCAGCGAGAGGACGGTTTGGCTGCTGCACTTGCCTGGGGGACGAGGGAATTAGTTATTGTGCTGTTCAGTGTGAAGGATGGCGACGCCCTTTAGCCACTTACTGTTCATGCGAATCTGAAAGCCCACAGTGGAGCCCTGTGCCTCGCCGCGCTCCTTGGAAATGCGCTCGGAAACGCTAATAGCCGCGAGGCGACGCGGCTGACTGACCACAATCCTTACGGCAGTTTGACTTTTAGCGGCCCATTCGAGGATGTACTGCGGCAGCTGCGTGGATTTCCCCGAGCCAGTGGCTCCTTGGACAATCAGAACCTGAGCGAGGGAATTATTTAAGTAGTAACATGTGTATATGATTGACTATGATAATGCATAAAACTCTGGCTTGTCTTATCGGGATAACAGTTATGTAAATCAAGAAATCAATAAAGTATTCTTGATTCTGATTGTATACCGATGAAAGATAATAGGTTCAATACAATCTAAGTATCAAATGACAAATATCAAGTTTCCCTTTTGTTATAAAACTTTAAAATTTATTTATTATAACACTAAATAACAAACATTCGAACATTTCTCAATAAAATACTGAACAGTTCTTATCAACCATACCCTATCGAGTCACAAATAATCAATATAAAAATGTATCCAGGGAATTTCAAAAGTTATTTTTCCAAAGTGGAAATAAACAAATTTCCAAAGTTACATGACATAGTCTTTGAGGGCAACTATACAAATACATATGTCTACCTTATAGGATCGGTATATTAGTCTACGAAGACTTTTTGAAGTTAATGAAGTTAGAAACTTAAAGGCACCAATAAAATCTACGAATGCTACTCGGACTTCGTTTCATTAACCCTTATAAACGGAATTCACATATGTACATACAGTGACTCCATCGCATAATCGGACAAACACCTTCCTAAGATAAATTTGCTTTAAAAGTATACAAAATGGGCCAAATAAATTGTTTAATATTTTGTTATGTTCTCAAAAATAAATAAACATTTACATCTCTCCAAAACAAAAGAAAGAACACAAAATTTTCGATAATAACCCAAAATTTTGAAACAAATAGAAATTTATATCTATATCAAGCGAAACTTGTAGCTTTTGTTTAACACAATATTTTGTACTAAGGTTGATTTCAGGCAAAATTTTGTTTTCAAGATAATCGCTAAAAATAAAGGTATTCAGGCGACTCAGACTCAAGTAACTTTCTCAAAAGCCAGTTCAAAATTTTAAATGAAATTTTTTTCCTTTGCTTTCACTCATCTACATAAAAAAATATGTATATACATATATATATTTTAATTTTATTTTCATCTTTTGGCTACTTTTTCTGGAGAATTGCCCATACATTTTTTGTATATGAATGTAATATGTGATGACCTAATTTGGAGATCAAATTTTATGTATTAGTAATAAATAAAGAAAAGTAATACCTGCTCATTCTGCATTACGTCGAGAATAGTCGATCGGTGTTCGTAGATCGGCAGGCCCTGGCGCTGTTGTATCATCGACCGTCTGCGGCAGTTTGGCTCAGGCGGAATGAGCTTCACCCCTACCAGCCCAAAATTACTGGGCTTGCGTCCCAGGTGGCCCAGCTTTTCGCGCGGAAACGGACGCGTATCACGGTTAGCCAACAGGCGCTCCACCTGGGATTGAGCTTTCTGGAGCGCCTGAAGCAGCTGGGTGCTGGTCAAGAGACGGGCCCCTTCCAGGTGGTTTTGCAAAGTCGACTGCGGACGCTTCATGGTGAGCACGCGCTGGTCCTCCGGTCCCTTGCTGACCGTCTTCAGGCCCATTGACTGGGCGACGCGGTGCACGTGGCTGCGCGCGGCCTTAGACAAATTGGTAAGCTGCTGCTCGGGCTCGCGACTGTGCATAAAGTCGGTCACTATTTGGCGCAGGATCTTCTGCTCCTGCATACTAAGCCCCTGCTCGCCATTTGCTGCTGCGCTCTTACCTCTGCCCTTGGCCTTCGGCGGACTCTTCCGCTCGCCGTTAGTCTGGGCGGGCAAGGGACCCTTCTTTTTCTTGTGCCTGCGTCGGCCCTTCGCAGCCTCAGTCCTACTGTCTGCCATCGCGCACCAACGGAATTTCAATTATTTTCCGGAGCTTCTCCAAGTTGTTCAGCTGCTGCCTACGACTAGTGTGACCCCACTCTGGATTTGCGCATGTCAAAAGCAAGCAAATGTACTAAAAAACGGCATACATAAAAGGTGAAACACTTGGCTAAGCCAGACGGAGAAACTCGACTAGCTTTTACTTAAACCTTGAATGTTTTTCTGAGATTTTATTTTTCTTATGAATCTATTTGAAGGAATTTCTTTGCACTGTTTTTGTTGTTTACAAAGTTTGTCTATAACATAAGGATACATAAATATGTATCCCTTATTAAGGTATTGCAAAAATATAGTGTACATTGATTTGCATTCTATAAGCCTTATTAACTTTGAAAACTATTACATTTTTATTTTTATTTTTCCTATTTCACCATATTGCTTATAATTTTGAAATTATTGGCCTAGAATTTTTTTACAAAATGCTTCGGTGGAGCTTGTGGTATGAAAGCTCTTTGATATTTTCGCTAGTTCTTGACACATATTTGCTGTAAGCAAACCATGTTCATTGAATAAGCAACTAAATTTCCTATATTTCTCCTTTTTTATTAATGTGTAAGATAAAGGTTTTGTTGATTCCTGGCCTGGCTAGCATTTAGGTCCTTTACCGATTTGAGTCCAGGGCCCTCTTTAATATTTGTGTCCTCTTTGCAGTCAGTGGGCTCATGAACAGCAAGATTCCCGGAGTAAATATTGTCTAGCCTGCAGGTCCTACACGCTCTGCTTGCTAACCACCTTCTCCTCCTCTGAACTGAGCTCAGAGTCAGCTCCTTAGCCTTATCACACATTCACCATAGAAAGGTAGAGACAAGGTTCTGCATTAAAAATTTATTTCGCCTTGGTGGGCTTCTTCTGTGGCTCCTCCTCCTCCTCCTCTTCGTCGGACACCTCCTCCTCATCCTCCGAATCGAATTCCGAGTCATAATCTTCCTCATCCTCATCATCGTCAAAGTCTTCATCATCCTCCTCGGCCAGATTCAGCTGCTTGATCTTGTCCAGCAGCTCGTCGCGTGTGTGGGCCACCCGCTTGGCCTTCTCCTCGGCCTCCAGGACCTGCTCATCCTGCTCAGCGGGAGGCTGCTTCTTGCCTTTCTTCATGTAGCGCAGGAAGGCGCGGCGCTTGCGCTCCGAAAAGGACTTGATCAGACGGTCCATCTCCGCTTGCAGCTGCTGCTCCTCGCGGGGCGTCGGCCCAGGCGCCTCGATGGCCACCTCGTCGGCGGACTTGAGGCACTTTGCGCAGCACTTGGCCTTGGTGGCGCAGTCCTTACAGATGACATGGTACGCCTTGCGCACCGTTCGCTCGTGGCAGTGAGCACACGTCTTGGCCTGGGTCAGCGCCTTGTACTTCTTGTACTTGATCTTCCACTCGATTTGCTCCTTGCACCGCTGGCACACGGTGGACACGTGCATGGCATTAAGGCGGATCTGCTGCGGTGTCTTGTCGTGCAGGTCGTTCTTGAAGACAAACCGATTCTTGTGTTTCTGCGCACGTGTGCGACTCACGTTGCCGCGCTGGCTGCTCATATTTGTACTATCTGGGTTCTGCAATGGATCGGGGGTTAGCTTGGACACTAAGCTCGGCTATTGACTTGTTTTATTAGATTTACCTGCTTTAACTAGGATAATTCGATCACAGACAAATGTACTCTTGGATTTAATTAACTATCAGTGCGAGTGTGACCCCGCTGCATAATGGTTGAGATGCTAAATATTACCACTGCAAAGTCTCCGATAGGCAGCATAGTCACCACAGCTTGTGGTAAACTTTGCTGGCAGATAGCAGTGACTCAAACCAACTGTGGGACCTAAAGCTTAGTACGCAGACAGTAAAACAGTTCGCAACCCCAAAAAGATTTAATCTTTTAAAATAAGCTGTTTTATGTTTGTTGACAATATAATCTTTTCGAAAGACAAGGCAGTTGCACAGATTTGCAGCTTCGTTTTGGAATATTTCATCTGCGCACAATGACCACTAACCCAGATGGCCCATATTCTCTCGATCATGTACAACCGCCTTTTTTCCCCCCTACTAGTTATCCAGCATTCTTTCCTGGATCGACAACGAGGACAAGGGCTGCTTTACCGGCTGCTGCTGGTGATTGTACCAAATGGAATTCACCACCATCTGGGGGTTGCCGTAGCTACTCCTGTGGGACTAGTGAAATGATTCGAAGTTACTCTGATTCTGATTCGCTGGAGGTGCGCTGTACATGTCCTTCTCCAACTCGGTAACGAAGGATTTGTCCAGCCAGACACTACTCTTAGCAGCAGCGGAAGCTGGCCGTCGCCTCAGACGCCTTCATCTCAACCACCGAGCGTGACATCTCAACGTGCTCACCAAAGTCATATTTCCTTCCAGACCTTTATTTATGGAAATATTTTATATTGCCCAAATCCCTTATTATTGAATTTGCCTCTACCAATTTAATTACTACAACTTTATCTCTTCTAAACTCCTGGACTCGGATTTTTTGTAAATGATTGTTCTTGGCGGGATCTTTATATTTGAAATGTGTAAAGAAACGCTAAGAGAGAGTGAGAGCCAATAGTTGAGAAAAGGTCGTTTTAATAAATTTTTTATTCTGTTCGTCACCCCGCTCTGGAAATACCAAAAGTCTTCCCTCGCGCCACCTGGTATTTTTCTGGTATTTTGTTCGGTCGTCTGCGTACCGGCCTTTAAAACAGCGTTGCCGAAAAATGTCTCCCGACTATTGACCTCTCGCTCTTTCTCATGGCTTAGAAACGCTGTTCGCGTGTCTGCGTACTAAGCTTAAACCAAAAGAATCGATAGTATCGATGTTGACATCGATATGTTGCCCACTCTAGTTGGCAAACTACATTTTTAAATTGTGATTTCTATGGTTTATTATCTTATTGCAGAATTTCGTGGTTCGCCGTGCCCCATGTCGTCATGCGGGACCTTAAGCAGCGCCTTTTCGACCTGCTGCGCTCCAGCGGCAACAACAACAGTCACAATAATGGCAACAACAGCAGCAGCTCTAGCCACGGCAATAGTCACCATACACAGCACGGCTCGCATGTGCCTGCCCACAAGCCTAAGAAGCTGCACGAGTACACAGCCGCCGACTGCAATGCGGCCTTTCTGCGGAAGTACCACGATCTCAGTATAAGCAGGGATCGGGAACTGCACAGAGAGCGGGATCGAGAGCGGGAGAGGGCGGCGCCGGGAGCGGGAGCCGCGGTGGGTGCTAGTCAGGTGCCCAACGTGATCTACTTTAACGAGAACCTGTCCATGGCCAGCAAGTACAGTGTACGGCCCTTTCTGCTCACCCGCTATCCCTCGTGTCCGCTAAATAGCTTCGGACCGTCCCAAAACGGGCGTAGGAACGAGGGAAGCGCCGGGAGCAGCCTCGGCGAAGATGAGGAGGAGGAGGAGGAGGAGGAGGCGGAGGAGACCGAGTACTTTTGTTCCGACGAGGACCAGAGCAGCCACACCCAGATGCTTAAGCTGCGACACCATCACGACCACGACATGGACATGGCGGCAGATCGGGAAGACCAAGACCAGGACCTGCAGGACGACGATCCGGCCGAGTCGCAGCTGGACTCCTTCTGCACCCTGTGCACCTCCACTTTCAGCTACAACAAGTGCTGTCGCTTCTGCGAGAACTCGCTCTGCGGCTCCAAGTGCAACTCGGAACGGGGATCGCACGCCAGCCGGATGAGCCGCGTCAGCCAGAATATGAATGTGGCAGCGAATGGTTTTCCCGCCGATCCGGAGCTCGATCCGCACCATCACCAGCAGCAGAACAGATTCGGTGGCAGCATGCGGATGCTGCCCAATCATTATCAGCCAGCGGTCATCAGGTGAGTAGTTTCTCAAGGAGTGTTATGACAAGTTAAATATTAACAAGAAAGGAAGCTAGCTTTGACAAGCCGAAGTTTATAGGCTTGCCGTAGCTACCTTCATTTCTTCTGACTGTAAGATTACCGGTACCCAAAGCAATGTGGGCGAAATTATATAGCACATGAACATGGAAAGACGAAAATGTTGGCAAATAAAGACAAATGTTGCTAGGAACATGTTGATCAAATTCAAAAAAAGACAAATATTGCTAGGAAAATGTTGAGCACCACCCAGGAAAGACAAATGAGCAACACGAATTGGTGCTGTCAACACAGAAGAAGAAGATGCATAGTATGCATTGCACATACAGAAACTATTTTGTTTAATAACTTTATTAATTTATTTAATTTATTTCCTTTAAGCCGAAAAGTACGACTATACCTTACAACAAGTTTTTTATGATTTTCGGGGATGGAAGCGGGCCAAATTTTAAATACATACATGAGCTGCGTGCAACAGATTAGAAATTTTGTGGCTCTAGCTCTTATAGTCTCTGAGATCTGTTGACTTATACGAACGGACGGACAGACGGGCAGACGGAAATGGCTAAATCGACTCAGCTGATGATACTGATCAAGAATATATATACTCTCTATATTGTCGGAGATGCCTCCTTCTGCCTGTTACATACATTCTCGGTTTGCACGAAGTTATAATACCCTTGAACCATATGGCTATCGGGTATAAAAACCCGAAGAAATGCAGTGACAAAAGTGAACATACGATTCTTTATTTGGCTGTTTTTGATATTATTTTTAGTTCTGTTTATGTTTTGTTTTATACTTAACTTTTTATTTAGCTTCGGTTTTATTGTATATCATCATTAAACATTCCTGTGGCTTTGTGAAAACTTGTTTATAGAACACAGAAAAACTCCAAAAATAATTAATGGAATAGCTAAATTATTAAATTTAAGCAAATCGTCGGCTCAAACTACTTATAAAAGCTTCGAAAAATCGAGTTCCTTCGATAATAAGTCGAGCAGTGGCCGTCCAAAGAAGTTTGCCCGTAAGGGCTCCGAAAATGGCCCAGGAGCCTACGCACAAATAACAAGAACTCTTTACAAAGGAGACCATAGTATAACTCTTTGCCATAAAACCTCTCATGAGCGAGAAAACCGTTTACTTTTCTTGGAGCTCGTTAAAAAGCATTTTAGACCATTTAAACTAATTGCTCCCGATCACAGGTTGAGCGCCGTCCACCTCGGCCAGTGGCTTCGTTAGGAAATGACCTCCAATACTGCATTAAGATTACTTTTGAGTATTAAAAATTCTTTAATAAGATGCTTATAAATTTGATACTAATCTGCGCCAAGACTTGAGAAAAATCACTAACCCGATAAACAGAAAAGCACTAAATTCAGGCTAACGCGTTATGTTATTGCATTTTCATTGTAGATTCGTATAAAAATAGTGCCGCAAAATACACAATTTAAGCTACAGAGTATAAAAACTATACTTTTGAGTATGCATTTGATATTATTAATATATTATTATTATACCCGGTACCAATAGGGTACAAGGGTATTTAAGCAAGAAGCCCAACATGTTATTTTAAGGTAATTAAGGCTTCAATGTTTGTTTTATTTAAATTGGAAAAAAACATTAACATGAATTAATTACTAGCTCAATTTTTTATACATTTGGAAATAATTTATACATTTGGACGGTAGTCAACATAGTGACCATTTATATCTAGATCGAAAGGTATACTAAAGCTCTGGAAAAAACAGATTAGTTTAGGAGAAACGGGAGTAAAGTGCTACAATGGAAATAAAATTGCCGAACTTAAAACTAATGTTAATGTTACTATTAATAGTAACAAAATTTGAAATCAGAAACTTTTGAAGTTGAAGGTGCCATCGTCAATTTTATCTAATTAAATAAGAAAGGAATAAAAAAGAAATTAAAAAAGTATTACTTAAGCTGTCAAGGCTTCAAGGCTTAACAAGTAGAAAAGCTACAGTCGATTGTGACCGACTGTAAGATACCCGGTACCCAATGCATTGTGGGTGAAATTAAATAGCACATGGACATGGAAAAATAAAAATTTAGACAAATGAAGACAAATGTTGCTAGAAACATGTTGAGCAACATCCAAAAAAGGAAAATGTTGCTAGGAACATGTCGAGCAACACCCAACAAAGACAAATGTTGCTAGGGACATGTTGAGCAACACGCATTGGCATTTTCAACATAGAAGAAGGAGTATACGTAAAAACTTTATTGCTTAATAACTTCCATGATTATTATCCGATTTTACTTAAATTTTTAGAAAACATCCGCGAATGCCTACTTGTTTATTTTATCTATTTACTTCAAGCCAAAAATCACGACTATAGATTTTAGGATTTTCGGGGCGAAAGTGGGCGTAGCCGAGCTTTAAAACAAACTTGATCTACGTGCAACAGATTCCTATGCTGTTACCAAATTTGGTAACTCTAGCTCTTATTGTCTCTGAGATATGTTGTATCACACAGATGGACCTACGGACAAACGGACAGAGGGACATGGCTAAATCGACTCGGCTGGTAATGCTGATCAAGAATATATATACTTTATGGGGTCGGAGATTTCTTCTTCTGCCTGTCACATACATTCTCGGTTGGCACAAACTTATAATACCCTTAAACCCTATGGGTATTGGGTAAAAAAGTTGTAAGAATACAAAAAAAAACGTAAACCCAGTATAAATGTAAAAAAAAATATAAAAATAATTTAAAAGTGAATTTTAAAGTCTTGCGATTTCAAAAATTCCTCCTTTAATTTAAAAATCTGTATCGAAATCTGTAAAATTTGTAATTCCTTACTTCAAAAAAATACGTAAGGTATTGGAAAAATGTAAACTAAGCCCCTGAGAAAGCGCCTCGAAATCAATTTGAAAAATTAAGCCATAAAGAAATCGCTGGACTATAAATATTGTGTAGCGTTTTTGAGCGAGAGAGTTCATGTGGTGTTGGCACATAATCGAGCGATTTAATTTAGATCGATTGCCATTCGATGCACACGATGAACCCGTTGGTGCGGGGTTAGCACTAGGTTTGCACCTGAAATAGCCCGGACAAGCGACAAAGTAAACACGTCGTAAAGCGTAAATCGAAACGCTAGGCGATGTGGCTTTATGAGCGGTGATTGCTAATGAAGTGTTTTCATAATTCTATTAAATTGCATTGGCTAATTAGCCGTAAGTCTTTGATTGATTGCATTTAAATGAGCTTATGCATCGACCGACGCGTCCGAGAGAGCGAGAGCAACGAACGACTCGAGCGGGGCAAACAATTATGCAGAAAAACCTTAAACTGGCCATAAATAACCGTTAGCTATGAGGTTTCCGCGCATGACGCCGCCAGCTTGGTCATAAAAAAGCATAAATTCTATTGAATAAAATTATACCCACCACAGCAACTGCAACAACAAGAGCGGCGGCGGCAAACAAGTGAAGAAGAATTCCAGCAACTGAAGCAACAAAATCGCTAGCTAGAGAAGTCTAGCAATGTGCAAGCAGCGCATCGAAAATCAACTAAACACAACTGAGACGAACGCCACAGTCTGCATACACGATCGAGATCCGATGTTTACATCAAATAGCCGTAGCAGGTGTAGCCGGGAACCTCTAGAAGTCGAAGATGGAAATACCCTCTCAGGGCAATTTGCGTATATTTATTGCCAGAAGTAGGTCCAGGTCCAGTTAATGCTAAAGTCTTGTACATTATTTTCGAAGGGTAGCCTCTCTTTTTCAACAGCTGTAGCCTGCATTTTTATTTTATTGAATTAAACAAGTTAATATTCTTAACTGAATCTGGGAAAGCTTTTCTCTGGGTATATCTACAATACCCGGAGCCCGCTGAGTATGCCATCCAACAGCAACGATGAGATGAAGGCCTGGCTGAGAGCTTTCTCGCTCGGCACTTCTTTGGGGTTCGCTGCTTTTGGCTTTTACATTTCTTGGGCGATCGCTGGCCAAGCTGGTCTAAATCTCTCCACCCGTCTCTGTCCCCGAAAGCCGCCACTCCGTCTCTGGCTCGGTCTCTTTCTCCTGCTCCGCTCGCTGGCTGATCGCAGATCGCAGAGCCGAAGACTGAAGACTGCAGACCGGGTCTCAAACAAGCCGCGACCATTGTTCGCTCAGCACGTGCCGCGCTCCTCGAAAAACACCGCAGTTTACCGCAAGCAAAACAAAAGACTTCACCAAATATTGTGAGAAAACAAAATTGAATTTCATTCCGCAGCTAAACAAAAGACTTTGAGAGTTTACCAAAAATAATATTTGAAGACGAACTGGGGCTTTTTTTTTTAATTCGCTAGTTTGATCTGCTTCTGAACATAGAAAATCATCGTGTGGCAAGCATGTGCTTCTATTATTTGTGAGTGTGCGTTTGTGTGCAATCAATCAATCGATCAATCAATCATAGCTGGTGGTGACTGTAGCAGCTGCCAGTAGGATATGCTGTGTGGTAAGTTCTAAATGCCAACGAAAAATGCTGCACGCTAGATGCAAAATCTGATTATTATTCAATTGTATGCCAAGACAAAGACTTGGAAAGAAAAACGATTAGATAAAAGATAAATTAACTCAAATATTTTATTACTTCTTAGGGTACATACATATATTTATTGTTAAATAATGGCATTAACGTTTAGAGGCTCTTGAGGAAAATGTTGTAAATATGCTTTGGTTACAACCAGTTATTTTGTATGTATGCCAATAGATTATGTACTTCGTATTGATATCTCGGAAAATCGATAAAACAAAAAACCTCCTTACAATATGTTAAAAAAAGGCTTAATAAATACACGCAATGCTTGGTCAGAAATTATTGTATTTCTCTTCGACTACTACTTATAAGAATCCCTAAATATTATTAGCAGCCGAACCCTAATAAAATAAGGCTAATTTGCACACGGAGAATTACTACCAAACCTGTTCAAAATCTCGAAAATTCTTAATTATTGAAGACATTAATTAGTATATCATATAAAAATCCTCATAAAATATTTTTTCTATTTCCCTACTTTCTTAATTAAGAGCTACAGAACCTTTACCAGCTGCTTTGTATACAAATCTTCCTGGCCTCGGGCAATGGAAAGTGTGCTGGAAATATGGCCAATTCGCAGTATGAGCACAAATACTTGATGGCTTTCTTCACGAAAATCCAAGACTCTCGGGGTATCATTTGCTGGGATTTGACTAAGTTATACAACCCTTTGGACTAGCTCCGATTATACGACTTGCTGCGATAATTACCACGCCGCCTGGATGAGTGCGAGTCAGTTTTGTAATGCGTTTATGTACAACGCCACCCAGACCAGACACCAGGTTGTGATAAATGAACGGCCAGGGTTTGAGCCGTATCCATATCCATGTACCGACTGACGTGAGAGGCGTAGAATCCAAAACAAAAATGGGTAAAAATAAAACCGCATGAAATTGTATTTGGTTTCGACATTGCACACACACTCACAACCGTTTTCCCCGCTGGAAAATCCACTCATTATTGCACGGCAACCGCTGAGCCTAATAATATTTCTTGCATTATATATGCGAGGCTCTTTGGGAAGGGGTATTCTGAATTATTACCAACTTTATAGTTACCAGTGAGAAAAAATATTTATTTGAAATTATTGGTCATTATCTTGATTTAGAGTTCAAGATAATTCTATTCCCTTTACTTGTTCCTACACGAATTAGTTACACCCAAAAACAACCGTCATAGAATCTATACGATTGTTACATGAATTCTATACTTTCGAGTATTAAAAATTTCTTATTAAGATGTTTATTGATTTTATACTTTCGAAAGTATACACTATTGAGTATAAAATTGTATTGAGTATAAAAGCTATACTTCTCAGTATAACATTTATATTATTAAGTATGAAATCAATACTAAGCTTGTTATGCTGCTTGGAGTATTATTCTGAGACAACGCGTATTAAGTTTAAACTCGTGTTTTTGTTTTTGGGTGTAGCTAAAAATATAATAAACAATATTACCTTCTGAATTTGTACAATATTTAATTCCAAAATATACGCTCTAAATAAATATCAATGATCTTAAGGTTTAATTTTATATTTATATATTTATCTTACTAAAACAGCAAAGAAAAGCGTAGTCCTTTTTAAAGTACATATATCTAAGAACTTGTATCCCAACATGCTATACCTTACAACAGTTGAATATGTTCTATAATCTCAACTTTATAATTATTTTACTTACATTATAAATCATATTTTCTGGATAATATATTTTTTTGCTTTTTCTTTCCTTGCCACATTTTCTGTTTCTGCTTGGTATTATTTTTCTATGTTGCTGAAACATTTTCGGTTAATTCGATTTCAGCTTGGGTAATAATTCTGTGACTAATTCCGGCCACAGCCAATCAAACTGAGATTATCTTCTGGAGAAACTCTCCGCATGTAGCCACCCCTTTTTTTCTTGATTGATTTCCGTTCGTCAAACTGGGAGGGTAATTAGCTGAAGATTGAAATCGAGTCGTGGTAACACTTGAATGGTACCATTATTATACCCTTACAGAGGGTATTATAATTTTGTCATGATATTTGCAACGCAGTAAAGGGGGCATCTGCGACCCAATAAAGTGAATAAATTTTTGAACAGCATCACCAGGCGAGTCGATCTAGGCATGTCAAATTAGTCTCTCAGTTTTTGAGCTATTGGAAATTTTCAGCATATTCTTATTTCTATTGCAAACAGTATATATGTCAGAACGGTCGAAATCGGACCCCTATATACTATAGCTGCCATTAGAATGATTGGAAAATTAATGGAAAAAAAAATTATAGCTTCTCTGTTTTTTAACGTATTTCTATAATATATAGATCGAGATATAGCTGTTTTTACTGATTTAGAATTTCGGTTTAATTTACATTAAGATCGGTCATATAGCTGCCAAATGAGCGATATGTTGATTTATATGAACATGTTGAACGTACAAACTTCGAAACTTTTTCAATTTGATCAAAATTGATCGATTTTCAATGATTCGATGATTGCAGACTGCAAGGGTATAAAATCTTCGGCTTACCGAAGTTAGTTTTCTTTCTTGTATTTCGTATTATTTATTTGTGTAATTTATAATACAATTGCGTTAATTAGGCACGCTTTTTCTGGTTTCAAATTGAGATTGTCTAAAAATAAGCAAAGCCAAAAAATAACGACCAAGAAACAGCCAAGGAAAAGTGAAATTTCGCTTATCAGTTGCTCTCGGGGGAAACTTGTTTTGTTTTTTTTTTTTTTCATTTATACTCCAGAGAGGGGAATTCCCGCCAGGTAGACATCATCCTTTTGCTTTCGTTTCCAGACGCAAAGGCGCTACTTGCCTATACATGTATGCATATTTATATAGATACATACATCTGGGTGTTAGCCAATCTCAGTGCGCGGTCAACAACCGGCTGACTGGTTGCAACTTTCCACCAATGTCGATTATTAAGGCAAGCGTTTACATACGACATTTTTCTGGAAAAATGCCGCTTCGCCGCTGCATTTTCATGTTTTTCTCTCGCAGTTTCATCTTTGCCAGCTCCTCGAACGGGTTTCGATCCCAACCCAACATCGCTACATCCCAAAAACTCACCATCCCCAATGTCGCCACTTGCTTTGTCTTCTTTGATTTGGCCAAGACCTGCACGCATTTGATCATTAGAAGAGTGCAGAAAGCCAAAACCTGGCCATAAATCCACCGAGTTCATTGATGCTTGGCGGGCTCTGCCTGAACGGTATCCATTTGAATTGAAAATTTGACAGCAATTTACATAAATCACTTGACATCGTTCGTTTTAATTAATATTAACCGAATCCAAGTGTTGTCATTGCAGTCTTATTTAACTTTTTAAAAGCCTAAAAAGTCTTCCTAAAAGCCAGAAAGGCGAAGAGAAAAGTGTAAATATTAAATATAAGATGAAGATGATGAGAGATGAAGAAAGTTCCAAACTTGTTCTGTATCTCTTTTAAATAAATTATAAGTTAAATAAATTTTAAATAATTATTTCAAATTCTGTTCTAGTTTCCACTGTGTTTTCATTGCTTATTTAAAGGAAAATCTTCCTCCAAACGTGGGGTTTCTTGCTCGGTCTGGTGAAGGGCATTCAAACAAATGACCACTCTGCATATTCGTATTTGCATTCGTTTGAGTATTTGCTTGGCTGTTGGCTCATTTGCAGTCCCCACTCCTCCTCTCGGCAGGGCATTCACCGATCTCCCCTCGCCGGCTCTGCACCACGACCTGTCACAACTCAGGCGAGGCCTTAAGTGAGCGGACAGATGCAGATGCAAATGGAGTCGGAGTTGGAGCTGGACTTGGAGGTGCTGATTCGGATGGAGACGTATGCTAGCTGAAGGCAGATGTCTCACCTTGTTTGCCCATTTGTTGCCGGCTGATTGTTGGGCAAATGTTTGCGGTCGCGTTTCTCGGACTCTCGCCATGGCTTACTCTCACAGACTTACTTCGTTTGAATCGCATGAATGGGTCATTGAATAGGTGCGATTTTGCATATGAATGACACGAGCGAAGCAGAAGGCGATTTACACTAACATTCGCAGCGAAAGCTATAGAAAGAGCTTTTTTGGCAGTCTGAAAAAGTAATATCGAATTTAAATCTTTTTTATAAAAATGTTGTCTCTATATATAACAAAAAATAAATAAAGAAGTCAGGCTAAGAAAATTAAAGGAAGCGATAAAACCAGGACAGACCCTTACTACAAAAAAAAAAACAAGAGTTTTGCCTTTTTACGCATTGTCTTAAAAATATACTCAAGCAGTGAAACAAGTTTAGTATAGAATAAAACAAAAACACCTCTTAACGAGGTGAGATAAAAGTGACGATGGCACATTCAACTTAAAAAATTTCTGATACCAAATTTTGTGACGATTAATAGTTACTTAAACAAAAGTATTAAAAAATTGTTTAATTAATTTCAAAATCGGCACTTAGCTGAAAAATTTAAAAAGGCAAAACAGGCAGCGTGCCGATTTTGAAACTAATTAAACAATTTTTTAATACTTTTGTTTAAGTAACTATTAATCGTCACAAAATTTGGTATCAGAAATTTTTTAAGTTGAATGTGCCATCGTCACTTTTATCTCACCTCGTTAAGAGGTGTTTTTGTTTTATATCAGAAGTTTTTAAAATGCCATATGTATGTAGGTCTCCAAATGTTAGTGTTAATTAGTATATTTCAATACCATGTCCAGAGGTCGTTCCTTTATGACTTAGCTATTATTTAAAAATTATAGCACATAGTTATGACATCTGATATTAGCTGATCGCCGGTTACCGTCACAAAATTTAGTATCTCGTTAAGT
>VNJW01006115.1:0-32468 GCA_008042615.1 Drosophila auraria
GTTACCAAATTTGGTGACCACATTGGAATCAGTTGCACGCAGATCAAGTTTGTTTTAAAATTTGGCCACGCCCACTTCCGCCCCCGAAAAACATAAAAAACGGTATATAACCATATGCGTAATTTTCACCGTAAAATAAATAAATAGACTTAATAAGTAGGCAATCGTGGACGCGTTCTGAAAATTTGAGTAAAATCGGATGATAAGAGAGAGAGAGAGTGAGCGCGCACGTCCGTGTTGCTCAAAGTGTTCCTAGCAACATTTGTCTTTGTTGGGTGTTGCTCAGCATGTTCCTAGCAACATTTGTCGCTTTGAGAGTTGCCCAACATGTTCCTAGCAGCATTTGTCTCTTTTGAGTGTTGCTCAACATGTTTCTAGCAATATTTGTCTCTATTTGTCAACATTTCCTTTTTTCAGATGTTCATGTGCTGTTTAATTTCACCCACAATGCTTTGGGTACCGGGTATTTTACAGTCGGTCACACTCGACTGTAGCTCTCCCACTTGTTTTTTATGTAGAAGGGTAATAATCAAATTATAGCCAAATATTTTTGTGTTCGCTAAATATTTAAAGATAAAATATTGAAAAAACAAGTGGGAAAGCTACAGTCGAGTGTGACCGACTGTGAGATACCCGGGTACCCAAAGCATTGTGGGTGAAATTAAACAGCACATGAACATGTGAAAAAAGGAAATGTTGACAAATAGAGACAAATATTGCTAGAAACATGTTGAGCAGAACTTAAGAGAGACAAATGTTGCTAGGAACATGTTGGGCAACTCTCAAAAGCGACAAATGTTGCTAGGAACATGCTGAGCAACACCCAACAAAGACAAATGTTGCTAGGAACATTTTGAGCAACACACACGTGCGCTCTCTCTCTCTCTCTCTCTTATCATCCGATTTTACTAAAATTTTCAGAACACGTCCACGATTGCCTACTTATTAAGCCTATTTATTTATTTTACGCCGAAAATGACGCATATGGTTATATACCGTTTTTTATGTTTTTCGGGGGCGGAAGTGGGCGTGGCCAAATTTTAAAACAAACTTGATCTGCGTGCAACAGATTCCAATGTGGTCACCAAATTTGGTAACTCTAGCTCTTATAGTCTCTGAGATCTGTTGTTTCACACGGACGGACAGACGGACAGACGGACATGGCTAGATCGACTCGGCTAGTGACGTTGATCAAGAATATATATACTTTATAGGGTCGGAGATTTCTCCTTCTGCCTGTTACATACATTCTCGGTTGGCACTAACTTTTAATACCCTTGTACCCTATGGGTACCGGGTATAAAAATGAGAAAAAAAATGTTGACCGATTTTTCAAAATTTTGTAAGGGGTTACATCAATAAAATTGTCAAAAATTGACCAAAATATTATATTTTTTAATATCTTATGTAAATTGGCTGATTTATTAAGCAAGTAAAATTTTACATTCGAAAGTTTTTCTGTTTTGGCTTTGCTATGATTATTATTAGCTTTGATTTGACCAACAAAATTTTAGTTTATCTGGGAATAATGGTTTTTTAAAGAGCTCAGCTTTATGTATAATGATTTTTAAGATTTAAATACTTAAAAATATAATATATAATATTAAATATAATATCCTGAATTTCGCTTGCGTTTCCAGGTACCAGGCGAGCATAATTATTGGGTAGCGAGAGGGCTACTATACAAGTCATTACGAAAAAAGAAATTGCAAAATTTTTCAAGACGCATCTAAGTATCAAGGCAGCTAAAACTAAAAAGAGCGTCGCTTTTATATTCGTCAATTGGAACTTGACAAGAATACCACTGCCGCATTGTTTCCAAAAAATATTTAAGGGATATATTTTACAAAACCTCACAAAACCCTTTGACCAACTTTAGGAGAAAACACCAAAGATTTTTACCTCAAGTATCAGGAACTTTTCAGTCTCAATAAATCAGAAGGCTCATTATAATTCGGGACTCCAAGCTGTACAGAGCTAAACAATAAAGTAAGAAATTATATTGATTTCACTTGATTTGATATTTTATTAATTTATTGTTTCGATGGCAGCCAATCCTTAGATCTTCCCAACTGTGTGGTCATGTCTTCTCAAAATGCACCAGAGGTAAAAAAGAACCTCTGCAACAACCTCTGCCTGCCCCCGTTAAATGGTATTATTCAGGCGCCGATTGTTCCGCCCAGGAGTCGGCCAGGGTGCAGGACCAATGTGCTGGATGAACTTAAGACGGTGGTGAATGCCCCTGTTCGATGCACTTCCGCAGGCCCCTGGGTGTCAACCCTATGGATGTGCCCAACTATCACATGTTGATCAAGCGGCCAATGGACTTGAGCACGATCCTGAGGCGCCTGAACAACAATTATTACTGGTAGGCCAAAGAGGCGGCCGAGGATGTAAAGCTCATCTTCGAGAACTGCAGGCTGTTCAACCGGGAGGGCTCTAGGATCCGCCAAGCAGGCGAGGAGCTGAGGAGCGTCTTCCACAGATACGTGGCTTCGATAGATATGAGCAGAGAGAAGGAGGTGAGGGAGGCACACGCAAGAGGATGGCGTCTGAGGAGGCGGCGTCGCCTCTCCCGGAGTGCCTCTTGCCCCTAAACTTGATCTTCACAGTCTGAGTATTGCCTTTGGGCTTGACACTCTGAGGAATCCCCTCACTTGGGTATAATATTCCCCTGTACAGAACACCTTTGCAAAAATTTAGGAAAAGCCTATTTTTAAATTTGTTAGATGTTGTTGTTAGTGTTTGCTCCTAGGAACAGTCAAAGTTTGTCTACTTTTGTAAAATAATTTGCCGAAAATAAATTGTTGCAATTCTAAGAGAAAATATGAACTAACGAGAAAGAAAGCTAACTTCGGTAAACCGAAGTTTGTATACCCTTGCAGTCTGCAATTAGATCATTGAAAATCAATCCATTTTAGTAATGTTGAAAAAAGAATGTCAAATTACGTAAATTTTGTAAATTTTACATTTTACATGTAGAATTTTACATTCTCATATAAATCGACCGATCCCTTCTATGGCAGCTATATGATATAGTTGTCCGATCTTAATGAAATTAAAACCGTAATTCTAGAAGTATAAAAAACGACTATATCTTGATATATTTATAGAAATTCGTTTAAAAACAAAAAAGTTAAAATTTTTTTACATTAATTTCTGCATCATTCCTATGGCAGCTATAAGATATAGTGGTCCGATTTTGGCCGTTCCGACATATATACTGCGTGCTAAAGAAATAAGATTATGCTGAAAATTTCAGCCCGATAGCTTAAAAACTGAGAGACTAGTTCGCGTAGAAACCGACAGACGGACAGACGGACAGACGGACAGACAGACGGACATGGCTAGATCGACTCAGCTGGTGATGCTGATCAAGAATATATACTTTATGGGGTCGGAGATGGCTCCTTCACTGCGTTGCAAACATCATGACAAAATTATTATACCCTCTGCAAGGGTATAAAAATTATATAATACAAATTTTTTGACAAATGTAAATACTCTAATTATGAAAATATTTTCCAGGGAGTGCAAAAACTTTCACGAAGTAATGCTAATGCTCTCGGGGATATTTAAAACTTTTACCTTTACATTTAATAGCCCCTAATATGTTACAATTATATCTCTTTTGCTCCCACTAATTGTTATGGGTTCACCTTGAACCTCGGCGAGCTGTTAAGCCGATTAAAATAAACGCATGCCAATTTCACACCGAAATAAATATATGTATACAACATTTATGGAATGGTAACGCGAATAAATCAATCGAAATAGCCGCAAAATCAAATGATGCATAAATAAAATCCAAAGCCACGCAGCGCTCCAAACAATATTTGCAGATGCGAATCACCTCGAGGTCAGGGAGTGCACACGCATATGCCCGGCGTCGGTGTCCGTGTCGGGGGTAATATGACCTATGACCAGCCAGAAACCGCCATGACACTTGAAAGCAAATTAAATAGAAAATTGAGTTTTTGCGAAAGTCATCCCAGAAATGGTTGTGAAATTTTATATATAATTGAATTTTTGGTCAAGCAGCACACGAGGACGCACACACACTCACTCGCTCAGACCGAAAATCTGTGCATACAATTACCTAAAACCTGAACAACACATAGACAGCTGAGGTCAGAGGTCAGCGGGAGGCGGGGCTGGGCGTGGCGTGGCCTGTGGCTATTGCACCACACGCCAAACAATCGGCAACCGAATGTCATCTTCAATTTCAAATTCAATTATAAAACAAATTGGTTTGAGAGCAAATACACACACAGGGCGAAAGATAGACTCCGGCAGGACGAGGATGAGACCGCTCTTGGCGACATCAAACGGCAAATCCATTCATCCACTTTGCAATTGTGTCCGGCGGAATAAATGTAATGAAATGTTAACAAATGACAACAGGCTGGCAAACACACAAGTAACGAAAACCGCAAGGGTGGCTGCTCCAGCACCACTGTCACCGAAGCACTCTTCCCTCGTTGGCCACCAGGACTCCGTATCGAATTAGTTTGATGAGATTTATTGGCTCAAGTCCCACTTGACCAGCGGCCAGACAATTATGGATTAGTGCCATTTGTTCAGGCATTGCCGGGATTTGATATTCCTCCACAAGCTCCACATGGTCGCATGACATTGATGATGCCAGCCAGCCAGTCAGCCAGTCAGCCAGCCAACGATGATTATGCGGCATAATGTGGCACCGATTTTCAACGCCTTTGATTGCGGCATCTCTCCATTATCTAAAAGGCATCCGATTACCTCCCAATCCCTCGGATTCCAACCCTCCCACACAGTCGAGAGCCGAGTCCTTGGCCAACCCACGCACGTCAACGCCAGGAGCCGGGCCCATGTCACTGGTCTTGGTCCTTGGGGGAAATTTGTCAGGGCATCAGCGGCGTTAAGGTGCCAATTAAGGGCTTTTTAGTATCAATTACAAAATCGCACGTTTCCACACCTTTATCAATGTGCCGGCGCTGTCCGTGTGTGTGTGGGCGTTATCCTTGGGGTCCTTTGATGGGGAGATGCTCGAATTACGTTAACGCCACTGACATGCTGGTCAGCATGCGGATGAACGTGGGAGCTGTCCCCTGCCTCCATTGCGAAATTGTTTTGTGGCATTGTTTTTATCGTCCTGTTTGCTGGTTCACTCTTCCTTTTGTTTTCTCTTTTTTTTTGCAGCTCCCAGTTTCTCCTTGTCACTCGGTCTTTGACAGCGTGATTTCGCCAGTGATTTATTGTCCTGTCGGTGGTAAATTGGGTTTGTCATTAAAGATGCTGGATTTGGCAATGGCATAATCGAGTGATTTCCAACTCCATGTCAAGGGAAGCTATATCCGATATTTCCCTTGATTTCCTTTCTGTTTTCTAATGGGAGCGAGGTCAAGGCAATCGAGGGACACTATTAGGTTCCATAAAAATGCATAAACTTGACTTGTTGTTATAAAATTATTGCATACAAGCAAGGAAGCTAACTTCGGAAAGCCGAAGCTTACATACCCGTGGAGTTTGCAGTTAATATTTTTTTCAATATTTGACTATTTTAATGATTTTGAAAAAATGGGAAATTTTTTTTTTTCAGATTTTGTTCAAAATTTTGAGTGTTAATAATTAGGATTTTAGTGGCAAATCGGAAGATACACGGCATTTGCCTATTACTATATTTTAGGCTTTAAGAGGCTCCCAAGAAGACCTCAAAATCTCGCATTTTTGGGGTACGAAAATAATTCGAGAAATATGAAAAAAAAAAAATTGGACAAAATAAAGTTAATTAAGAAAGAAAGCTAACTTCGGTAAACCAAAGTTTGTTTTCTGATTTTTTTTTAATTTTGATTGCAAATAAATAAAATTTTAATGGCGATTCGAAAATAGATGGCTTTTGACTATCGCTTTCTTTTTGGCTATAAGAGGCTGTCAAGAAAAAATAAAATTCCCAAATTTTTGAAAAATTTTATAACTTCTTTGGACGAATACCCTATAATACTCTCTGCAAGGGTATAAATAGGGGTGTACGCTTGATTTGCATTTCTAGGCTTTCAAACGTATAAATTGATAGTTTTGAAGACACTTAAAGGCCGCTAGTTCGGATAGTTTTATTTTTGAGACATTACCCCCAACCCAAAGCCGGACAAGGTCCTCCTCATTTTGCTTGGGATTTTCTCAGGCATCGGCTTTAGTCACACTTTCACACATGTGTCTGCGGTTTGATCCGCTCCCGAGGCTGACTCCGAGCACTCGACTCCAGGTGGCACTTTCAACGCGTCACGTCGCCGTCTAAGCTGGGAGCTATTCGGCAATAGTTGGGGGTGTAATCCACACCCGAATCGCATGGCAGCGTGTCTAAGTTACACCCAATTTCGACTCGTATTACAAATTAAAATGTGCCGCAACCCACACACTTTTCCCGGAGACCCATTTCCACATTTCCACATTTCCAGGGCCGAAAGGAGAGCGGACTCGAAGGGAGCGAAAGGAGGGCGAGGACGGAGTGACAGCGTTTTAAACTGATTAGCTCCTTTCTCCTCCTGCTGCGGCTGCCACGGGTCAATGAGATGCTAAGCATATCCCTAAAGCATGACAGCCACTGAAAGGGTGCCGTCGCAGCAGCCTTCAAAGATTGCTTAATTTTTAAGCAGCCGAAAAAGAGAGCTCTGGCTCTGCCTCTACCTTGTGGCTTTCTCGTTTCGGGGGATGGGATGGATTTGATGGATTTTTTCTCGGCTGTGAGCTCAGTGAGCATATCCTGGCTGCCATTGATTTATTTGCCTTCGATTTCGAATTAGTAGTTTTTTAAAGTTTCAGCTAAACGCTGGAAAACTGTCAACGGGGCCGAGGCTGTCGGACTTATGATTAATCGCTGGTAATTATATTGATTAATTGCCTTATTAGAAGAGCCGTTGGCTCAAGGCGTGAGAAACCAAATCCGGCGGCTGCCATGGATCATAATTCTTCCGATGATAATTCGGGGGAGCGTGCTGAGATTTTCGGGGGCACTGTTTTAAAATAGAACAGCATCGTTCCATCTTATGCCAGGGCGGGTCCCCTCTTTAATTACCAGAAAAACCATTTGGCGCAAATGTTTTTCTTTGTTTCGCCCATCCGCCGGGCAAACAGGAGAGCAGACCGCTCCTGTTCCTGCTTCTGCCTCTGCTCCTGCTCCTGTTCCTGGTCAAGCAATAATATTTCATTACACGCTGCGCTTTTCAGCTTCTCCTGGCTGACGGGGCACTTAAAATTAAGCGTGCCCAAATCCCCAAAGACCACAAGCCCAACATAAACAAACTAACCGAATGAATGCAGCTCCTTCCCCGGGGAATTGGCCAGAAGCTGAGGAAGGAAGCGGGCTGCCGCAATCATAAAAATAATAACCACATTATTGTGTTTAATAATGAAAAATATCATTTTCGGCATAACTTTTGGCTTTTGTTTGAGCAGCCACAGCCCACACCCTGCGGACCTGCAGAGGACTCCTGGATCCCGGCATCCTCCAAGGGATGCCCGCATTTTGGTTGGCTCGCAGTCAGGCGAGCGAGCAACCCTTAAAACTCGCCTAAGCATATTTTCTAAATTATTGCTGGTCGGAGGAGAGTCAGCCACTGGCATCGAGTGCCTTTTGCTTAATTTGTGGGTGCACCCACCTCCATCTGACTTGCCATCGCCCTTGGCTGCCATCAAAAAGGGGTGCGTCTTGAGTACCTGCCATTCCGGATGGAGCCACCCTCCTGCGGAAACAAGTACTTTGTTGTTTTATTGGCATGTTGACTTTGGAAATTAGTTTTTAATATGCGCAAATACTTTTGCATATTCGGCTCAAGTGCCTCGGTAAAAAATGCGCCATGTGCCGTTATGAGATAAATATATGTGTACAAGAGAGCACCCATATAAAGTGTAAATATTTGTAAACAACCGAAAATGCAATCCACAAAATTGTTTACCCCGCTCCTCTCGCCACAGGCGGGCTCACGGCGCACAGGGTGAAAAATCCCTGCATATTGACATCAATTAAAGAGAATCAAGTCGACACTCGCGCAAACAACGTAATTCACAACAAATGTGTTTGAAAATTGGTCGATCCGACAACAGGAACTATTCATTAGCCAACCCCCGGAGGCAGACAGGCGGCACAAAAAAGGTTCAGCAACACGGCCAAGCCACAGCATCCCAGTCGGGGGTACAAGGATCTCTGTCACTCTCTCCCTCTCGTGTTCAGCAACCCTTGTTCCCAAAAACTTCATGTGGCCAAGAACAGGAGCAGGAAAAGGACCAAGTACTCGCAGCACAAAGGGCCATAGGCGACAGGCGGCCACATTCGAGTGCGTTGATTTGCGCCTTGAGCTGTTTTCAGGGCGGCCCGTAGAGGTCAACGGGAATAGTTCTATAATGAACAAAACACATTGTAAATTGTCCTGCCGGCATGGTAAATGGGAGCAAGTGTGCAAGGGACCTTAAAATGGGTGCACTTGAAGAAATTAAAGTGAAATATTACCGGAAAGATTTGATGATTTAGGTAACTAATAATTTTGTGTAAGTAACTATGACCTAAACTTTAAAATATTTCCAATCGATTTTGTTTTCTTGACAATTCTTTATAGAAAAGTATTATAGTATATTCTATTTATTTTATATTGTAGATCAAGCTATATCTTATGATTATATTTTAAAAAAGATGCTCCTTACCTACTCTTATAAGTCTTCTTAATCTCCAAGTGGATATTAGTCTTCCATATATCCCAATTTTAAAGGTCTGGATAAGTGGAACCCTAACCAATATTCCTGCCGAGAGTTAAAGTCAAAAATATTTTTTGCCAAATGTCTAAATAATTCATTAAAATAATAAAATAAATTTAATCTTAAAAAGAAAAAATGTATCTAAAGTTTATTTCAACATGAAGCTTATAAAAAAATGTGTGCAAATTCTGTTTGTTTTAGGTTTAAAAGTTTCCGAAATTCAAACAATGGCTGTTAGGCAGTCATATCTAGATTGACTCGGCTGTTGATGGTGAACAAGATATATTTAATATATTGCCTTAATCCGTAAAATATGCCTGCTTTTAAGGGCTTTAGCAGTATTTTTTTTTCAAATGTAAATTTTTCGTATTTATTATATTTTTTTATTTCTAAATTCAGCTTCCTACTGACTCACATTATATCGCTGTGCATCTCGTAGCACCCACTTAGGTATGCAAACAAAGTGTAAAAAAAGAGTCTAATTCCCCTACATTCTGCTCAGTGTAGCTTGGGTCGTTCAACGTAAAAGGCAAATTAGCAGAAACCAGCCCGGCAATTTAAAATAAAATGTTCTGGGGGCGACAACACAGACTCGGGCAATTCTCAACTGCCTTCGACTCTATTAGAAACTTGTCCCCAGACAATTCAATTTAACTACCCGAAGGCGAAGGGCGAAATGCGAAAGGCGAAAGGCAGCTAGCTCCCTAAGTGCAGGCCCTCACAAATCACTGCGCCAGAGTCCTGTCCTGTTTTGATCTAGAAAGCCGGAGAACCACCACCAGGCGGTACATGCAAAACTGCTGCCACAGCTAATTTAATAATTTATCATTTGGCTGCAAGGCAGCAACAAAAGATTATTTAAATTCGCGCGTTACACGGATCGCAGCGGATCGCCTGAGAGGAGGATGAGTCGAAGGGTTCGGGTGAGTCCTTCGGGGTGGGCACTGCAATAAATGACGTGTCGAGCCGCTGGCAAGGCAGCGCAATAATTTAAAAATTTCCAAGGGCAAGGGGTGTTGTTAAATTATTTAAAATTAAATGATGTGGCAGAATTCAAATTTCTCAACTCGCCCGACACTATTCTAATTGGCGCAGCTAATGGCGAATGCAGCGAATTGTAAAGCAAATCGCCAACAAAGGACTCGGTTCGGCGGATATGGGAAACCCTTTGCCGCGCTGCTCTCGAAACAAATTTGTTTACGGTGCTTTCGGAAATATTTTGATTTATATAGACAGGCTCTCGAAATGCAGAGGAGCGGTGGAGCGTCCTGGTCGCATGTGTAATCCTTTCGTGCCCATTTCAATTGTTCGATTGACAAATTGATTTTCACTTTTACCCGTTCGCCTCGACTCGGCTCGCTCTGATTGCTTTTGGCTTTGGTTTGTTTGCTTTGGAAATTGCCATTTTTCGTTGTTGGCTGCTGCCACTCCTGCACAGCCCGACTGCTGTGTCTATTTCACATTTTTTGGCCACATGTGCGTAAATATTTATTTAGTTTTTGGCCACACCACACCGGTTTAGCTTCGCTCCGGGCCTGCGCCGCTGTCGCCCCATCATTTAAATGCATGCAAATTGTTGGTTTACCAGCAGGCAAGCAGGCAAGGAAAAGGATTCTCCACTACTCCACTCCTTTGGAGTATATACGCCTTGACTCGATTACGAGACGCTAACAGGGCCACGACAACTTTGTTGAAATTTATGTGCCATTGGGCAATGGCCGGCGAAAGGAGCAAAAACAAAAAGAATATTAATTGCTTTTGCAAATGGAGTGCGCTGCCGCCGAAAATGGCGCTGACCAGCTATTCCGCACACAGTAACTTGGCCTTTTGTTATGGCCATAAGTGGAGAACACTTTTTTGTGGTCTTTTGGTTGCTGAGTACACTGAAAGGTTCAACCAACAGTACAAAATTATAGATCTTATTTTTTTAGGTTCTGGTAGATACTTTCTCAGTTTAAGACTACCGTCATAAATAATACGGAGTCATCGGAAACAATTCCTTTAGAACAGTCATGCCCACAGACCTGACTCGCAAGATAGTCAATTTGTTGTAATTTTGTAAATATATCTTTTTATAGTATAATAGTAATTAATTAGTCTAAGCATTTGGCTATGCTATTTCACAAACAATTTTTTGCTTTTTTTTTCTAATCATGCCATTCTCTTATATATTTAATCTTACACAAAAGAAACTCTAGCATGCGAATGGATTGCTTGGGCACCACTGCTTTATTCAAATAATAAAAGAATATTAAAAACATAAACCTTACAAGAGAATTTTTAGATCTTCTTTATTTTAAATATCCCGAGAAAAACATTCTCATCGCCTCCAACTTCTCTCAGTGCAGTAATTGAGCTTTGCATATAGAATCATATTTTTTTCGGAGCTGGCCGTGTCACTAAACCGGCCATTGTTCTCGTAAACTAAACCCAGCAATCGCCGGCTGGCTCCCTCTACCAATTCCGCTGGCCAGCCCCATCCTTTGGTCCCTATTTCCTTTAGGCGTTCCAACCCCTTTTGGGCGCGTTGGCGAATATAAATTGCGGCTTTATCAAAGCGCACGTCAAATCTCGTTTAAATTAATGAGTTTGAGCACTTTTTTTTGCTGTTTGCCCCGACTGACGCTTCTAGTTTGAAATTCAGTTTATTTATGCGTCATAAATTGCAAGAAAAAACGGTGTTGTGGCTGCAGCATTATTCGGGGGCATGGGGCATGGAAACAGAAGACTCCTGCAAACAGGAAGCACTGCCGCCAGGCAAAGCGTTAAAATTATGAAACATTGTTTGGCACTTTGCGATGAAAGCTGAAATCGATTACGGGGATGGGATGCTTTGGCTCGACTCCTCATCGCCGAGGCAAGTGTGAAATGAGCAGCGGTTAAGTAGTCATAAACTTCCGAAGCTCAGACTGCCTGCCAGCCAGTTAATTAAAATGTTTAGCCCGCCGAAGTGTTGATAATGACAGTATCTATACAGATACAGATACAACGAAGTCGTCGGGTCTCGCCTGCAAAGTTATTAAAGTCATTCTGGCGTGTAATTAGCTGACGAGCTGTCAACAATATAAGAGCCCTGCGCCCGGAGGCTTCCGCCGGATGGATGGATCATTTTACGGGCTTTCGCTTTGTTTGCACGCCAAATAGTCGACTGATAAATCAATTGCTGGCGGGGTGAGACGGTGAGATGGCGGGATATTGCGCCTGGGGGAGGGAAATCCTTGTTTAATTGACTTGCGACGAGCATCGTTTGCCTGCCAGGCCATAGCTAATTTTATAATTAGGCATGCTGCGGCGTGAATTACGGCTCCTATTACGAAGCGCCACCGCCACGATGTGTCGGGGATGTGCCAGTATGCGGCAGGATGGCGTGGCGAATGATGGGGCAATTATGGCATACAGACGGCAGCGGCTTTTCTTTTATCATCCGATTTAGTGCGCTTCCGTTTAGTACAAAGAACACATCAAATCGGTTCCTATTACAAGCAGAACTAATTTTTATTTGTCCTGCTTAATTCTCTTGATATTAGTTTCGTTGCATCACATAACAGGGAGGAGGAAGGCGAAGGACATTTTTTTTTAATCCTATAGAGGCGTTAGGATTGCATTTGTGGGAGTAAGAAATGGAAAAAGGTGGCTAGATATGAGAAAATAAAAGCAACAATTCTTTGTAATATTGTATAAGAAATATCTGCGACTAAAAAAAATAATACTGAAGTCCAAAAAAGCCTATATTAAGCCAAAAAATTACAATTGGAGCCCACTGACTAGTTTTTGTGCATACTGTGCGGGTGCTGGCAGAGGCCCTGCCGAGAAATAAGCTGACTGACAAGTCATGGCTTTGGGCATCCCTGCTATAAAGTATTATATATTTTCTATGCTTAATATTCCTTCTCTCCTCTCTTAGAGAATAGTAACCTTATTTCTTCACTGTGCAGTCTGAAGACCCTGCAATTGTTTTTCGTATTAATTAAATTAATTTGTTGACGGCGGCAAAACTTTGGCAGGGCTAATTGAAAAATGCGCCTAAGCCGATAATTAGCATATCCTGATGAGGGGGCCATCCAACGACCGAAGAGTGGGATTCAATTACTCATACTTGGGGCGTGAATGGAAAAGTTTCGGACAGTCGGCTGAAACTTTGGCCTGCCCTTCAAGTGACCGCTGCAGCAATCTAATTGGGCACAAAACACATACACACACACGAACACGTTGCAAATTGTTTTAGCACAATTTGGGGCATCCTTTTCCAGGGCTGCCATCCGCTCTGGCCACACACTCAATTAAAACTCAAGACCCATCATAATGCTGGCGCCTTTTAGTCTTGATGTTTCAACCTTTCCACAAGAATTTTTTATTTCCAACGTCTGCGGAAAAAAGGATTTACTTTGATTTTTTTTTTGTCAGGCAGAGCAGAGCACAAATTGTGTCCTTTTTTTTTTGGCGGAACAGCAAGGTGGACGGACGTCTGAAAAGTGTGTAAAGTTTAAAGAGCCTTAAGGGATTAAGCGCACAAATGTGTTGAAATTCGGGTCTTAATGATAGACCAAGTGGCAGAGAGGCAAGCTAACCAGAAAAAAAAGTAAGTGTCCGAGAGAAAAAAGGACACAAAAAGGACAAGCATTTCGGGCCGTGGCTTATGGCCATTTATAGATAAGAAGGTGGTCCGGAAAATGGCAAAGCCCGGCCAGTTGGCCCGATTGACTGGCTGCTTATTAGTGTCCTGCCAACTGTGTCCCGATTCCAGCTGCGACAGGGATAAGTGGCCCTAAGCCCGTCGAGAATTCCCTCAGCTTGGCCACATTTCACCAAGATTTCTGGAGGGATTTTAGGGGAGAAATCTGGGAGCAACAACTAATTTTCATTTAATATTTTCGTAATTCCACGTTATTTACATTTATTTGTTTGCTCAGCATTGACTCGCTGACATTCGTAGTTCCCCTTCTGTTTCTGTTCTCTGTTTGCTGCGTCCTGCCGAAATCTGTCAACTTCTCGACTCGAGTGGCTCACGGGTCGCGTGTCCAAATATTGTTATTTGTTCAGCCTTTTCGGGGACAGATTGCCGGCCAAAGAGGGAGAAGTCATTTGTCACAAGGGGAAGAACCAATCTAATTCAAGTATGACTGAAATATTACAAGATATGCCTCAACAATCGGATAATGAAGTCGCCAGTAGAGTTTGGGCAAAGCAAACAAATTCTTTGAGAGTTCAAGGGAACGTAAACCAACATGGTAATATAGGATATAATATTTATATGTCAAAATAAGAAGGCAAATTTGAGATAATTGTTTTTATTTCAAGTACTTATTTTGTTAGCATCAAATATCATATTAATGCCCTTGTGATTTTAAGGATTTCAATCCCATAATATGACCTTTTCACTACCTTTTCACTAGAACCTAGAAATCACCTTAATAGCTTATCAGATCAGATTCCCCATTAAATATATATCTCTGTGTACTTTCTAAGGATCACTTTCTTTAGTTTCTCAACATCTCGATGTTGTAATTTTCGCCACATTTCCTTTTGGAAAATGTTGCCCACCGAAGATGCTACAATGTGCCCAAGCACTTGCCAGTGTAAAATTCCTTTGGGTCCCAGCGAGAGATACCCATCCCGAAGGCTTTCCCGCCCATTACGGGCAACAACAGTGGGAAACTGGCAAAACAAAAGGCAATCAAAAAAGGCGCACTGCTTAAAATAAAAAAAAAAACAAAAGGAAGCGGGAGAAAAGGAAATACTTGCAGCTAAGTTTCCACTTTTTATTGTGCCGAGGAGGGTAAATTATACTATGTGAGTGCACATGGTGAATTTCCCAAACTCTACTTAGTGCCCCGGTCTTGGGACGCCTCTCTCATCAGCCAAAGTGGCGGGGATGAGTGGTGGGCGATGGTGTCGGTGGTGATGATGGTGCGTTACCGGAATCAAATGTAAAATACATTTAAAAAAGTAAACTTGTAGGTATTAAGCAGCAAATGCACAGCTCAAACGGGACCGAAAAACCAAATAGCTGCACATGAAGAAAAGTTTACAAGTATTTTCGGTATTTTTATTATACCCGGTACCCATAGTGTACAAGGGTATTATAAGGTTAGTCCCAAACGAGAATGTATGTAACAGGCAGAAGGTGAAATCTCCGACCCTATAAAGTATATATATTCTTGATAAGCGTCACTAGCCAAATCGATCTAGCCATGTCCGTCTGTCCGTCTGTCTGTCCGTGTAAAACAACAGATCTCAGAGACCATAAGAGCTAGAGTCACCAAATTTGGTAACAACATTGAAATCTGTTGCACGCAGATCTAGATTGTTTTAAAATTTGGCCACGCCCACTTCCGCCCCCGAAAATCATAACAAATGGTTAAAAGCTATATGCGTTATTTTCGGCAAAAAATAAATAAATAGACTTAATAAGTAGGCAATCGCGGACGTGATCTGAAAATTTGAGTAAAATCGGATGATAAACATAGAAGTTATTAAACAATAAAGTTTATGTGTAAACTTTTTGAGAGAGCGAGAAAGAGAGAGCGCACGTGTGTGTTGCTCAACATGTTCCTAGCAGCGTTGGTCTTTGTTGGGTGTTTATCAACATGTTCCTAGCAACATTTGTCGCTTTTGAGAGTTGCTAAACATGTTCCTAGCAACATTTGTCTCTTTTGAGTGTTGCTCAATATGTTTCTAGCAATATTTGTCTTCATTTGTCAACATTTTCTTTTTTCCATGTTCCATGTACCGGGTATCTCACAGTCGGTCACACTTGACTGTAGCTTTCCCACTTGTTTTAAGTTTTAATTTTCAATAAAATAGAAAAGACTATTACCTGGTATTCTATGTCTCAAATTTCAGAATTTAAAAACCTTATCCAAACATAAGTTTTATAAATACTAAGAGGTTTCCTAGAACTTATTCTGTTAAAATAGAAATTCCCTACTTTGTCTTCTAATTTAAGTTCACAATAAATAGCTTTAAAGAAAGAAATAAAGTTGCCCTTGTAATGTTTTTATGGACACCTTTGATAATATTTATATAAAATTTATTAGAAATGTGAAAAAAAAATATTATATGTCCGGAAAATAATTAAAAAACATATAAAGTACCTTGCTTTTTATTTCCTCTGTGTACAAAAATCACAATCGAAGAGACAAGGATAAGTGGGTAAAAATGGGAAGCAGGGTCAGAAGCGTGAGGCATCCAAAGGCGACACTAAGTAGCAAATGCAACTGACTCTGTGGCAAGTGGCTTACACTTACATTGCTTTCGGAGCGGAACCGTAGCAGGAGCCCGGGGCTATGTTAATTTGGTTGCCACACAAATCGAGATTGATTTCGGTATCCGCACCCTTGACTTGAGTCGATTTAAAATTTTGCCACCACAACAGCATGAAATATTCAAATGGAATTCAGTCGCCTCGCCCAAACACACACAGTTCGATTTGTTCTCGAGTGCGTTTCCAGATTCCAGTATCCCAGCCCAGGATCCATGCGGATACCCAGAGTCCGGATACGGCTCAGGGCCCAAAGGACGGACGGCATCGCCTGGCCCTCTTAAGTGCGGTTGCAAATGTCAATTGGGCGTTCGGCCAAAATCGAGCCGGTAACCGATTGCATTTTAATTTTCCACTTCCACTTCCACTTCTCCAAGAGAGATTGGCAAACTCTCTGGCTCTCCTCCGGCATCGATCTCGTTTTCTTATTTACATTAAAAGCTGTTTGCATTCACTTAAAAGGATAAGCAATGTCCTTTTAATGGGTTTCAAATTGAATAAAGGATTAAGTTGTTAGTTTAAAATTGAATTGCGTGCGCTCGTCTGAAAGAACTTCGACTTGTCCGAAAAGGGTTAGTTTGCCTTGCTTCCCTTTCTATTTTTTTGTGAGTCCCATCCCAATCCCATTTCACGCTGCTGCCCAAAAATCGAACACCGAACAATGGCTTGGAAATATGTGGAGGAAAAACCAATAGATATAACGACCTAGGGCCGCGGACTTATTCGCTAATTAGTAACGCTCCTGGCAACCAGCAAAAATCGAGCACGAGCACAGGATCAGGATCTGCCAGCAGTGTTGCTCACCAACGGAAAAATCCTAGTTTTGTTTAAATGAAATAGCTAAATGGAAATATAAATTAGGAGAGAATAGTTAAATCATTTAAGTGTAAAATAAATATTTTAATTTGGAATGTTAATATTAAATACGTTCATACCTCGCTTTGCGGCCCACGTTCGATTAAACTTAGCAGCATCGAAAAGAGTTATTTGATTTTTGTACCTTATTGGAAATTCCGTATCTCATACTTTATAAATATTTATATGCACAGCATCTTTCGTTTTTCATTATTTAGGTAAGACTCGACTTTTCCTCAGTGAAACTGATAGCTCCTGTGCTTGCAAATAAAACCAATTTAGCTAGAAACCAGCTGAGGTCGCAACCCCATTGACCAGCCGTATCTGTGATAATTATTTGGCAATTTTGGCACATCCAATTGATGCGCTGCATTGTTATAACGACCAGATGCGAGTATTCCAGCCAGTTCCAGCCAGTAATCCTGCAGGTGTCGCATCTTTTTGCTCACTTCCTGCCAGCGGAAAACTTTAACGAGCACATTAGCAGCGTCCCCTGCGAGGATGCGAGGCTGCGAGAGGAGGATTCATTTCATTCATCTTGCGGACTAGCGATTTGTTAAGCTCACCGCCCGCGGGGAAAAAGTGGACTGGGTACGGGTACGGGATTCGGGATCCGCATCCTGCTCACAATTAGTTGCCGGTCGGGCTGCTCATTTTAAAACTGCCAAGTGAGGCCAGACCAGGCGCTTAGTTGCAGTCCGTTCTTATTAAAACAAATCTGCTCATTACGCCCGGCAAGGCGGAAAACCAAAGCAATTTGCAAATGTCCTCCTTTGTTAGCCGAGTTTATTCGAGAGCATTTTTGGGGCCGTAGCCACCGCAGATGTGTCTGGACTAGTTTCCCTTTTGCTCCTTGCCAGTGCCGGTCCCCAGGGGGTTCCGTATGTGATTGAGAAAAATCTAGCGCAACAAATGAAACCGACTTGCCGAATAGAAAGGTGCTAGCAGCAATCTGTGATTTGGTCCGCAATTGAGCTCTACTGCCTCGGTCCGTTGGTCGGTTGGCTATAACGAATAAATTAAATAAATTGACGGAAGATGGCTCACCCTGCTGGGGCCTGAGCCCTGCTGCTGGAAAGTCTCAGGACGGCAGGGACATTTGTTCTGCGGAAATGCAAATAAATTAATCTTTGTAAGCTCAACATCAAAAGATACTTGGTCCTTGCTCCTTTGTGGCTGCTTAGTTCCGCCGCAATTCGCGTATTATAATTGCTATAGTTTGTTGTCTGCCAGGACTTTCTTCCTTTCCTTGGGTGTCGTCTGCACAGAGAGAGAGAAAATCTGGGAAAAATTTTGATGTCTATGAAAATTATTTAGATCTAGGGAGACTTCTCCACCAATTGAAACTCAAATAATCCAGAATTCTTCGTAGTCTTAGCTGTCTTTCTCCCCGAAAGACCCTGGCAGCTCCTTTAATTATGTGCCGGCTTTGTTTGCATTTGCCTGTAATGTCACACTTAAGCGGATTTCGCCAAGAAAGCTCGGCTAAAGGGTAGCAATGACATAAATAATCAACCAGCTCGGCGGCAACTTCTGGCCACTCGGAACGCTGATAGTTTTATGTTTGCAGCTGACAAAGATGGGTCAAGGGGTGGCCATCGCAATCCTCGACACTTGCCCAAAACTCGTGAACAATGCTCTTGGTCGCGTGGCATTTTGCGGCTCGAACAATGGGAACAACAATAACTGTAACTGATTTGCCAGCGGCGTCCCCATAAGTATACAGTCGAAGCCAACCAAAGCCGGCAGTGTTGCCCGCCTTTGATTACCAAAAAGTAGCTAGATTCGAAATTTTGAAAGTACTTAGCTTTGAAAATAAAGCCTTAAATGGATTTAGAATATGGAAAACTTGATTCTAGTTTTATAAAAGTTAAAATTAATATTTTTGTTAAATAATTTGTTCTATCTAAGTACTTTAAAATAGCTTAGCTTTTGAAATAAAGTCAAAGTGTTGTATAAAAATGTATGCTTAAATTGTATTAATAAACAAGACCCAATTAATATTTTTGTTAAATAATTTATTTAGGAATTCCCAAGCGGCTTAAGCTAATTATTAGAAATTTAAATTATTATTTAAATCTAATTTTAGAAATTTAAAATAGCTTATGTTGATAAACTAAGCCAAAAATGTATTAAATCCATGGAAACTTTGATTCTAATTTTTATAAAAGATCCAATTAAAATTTTTGTTTAATAAGTTGCTCTAAAAGTCCGAAAGGGTTTAATATAGTATTATTATAAAAAAAATTCGGAGCATAAAATAAAGCTAGAAAATGGAAACTAATAATGTTTTTATAAAAGATCTAATTTATACGTTTATTAAATAGTTTGCTCTATAATTCGCAACGGATTTTACGGATTTTATAGGAAGTTCTGGTTAACATCAAAGTGCACATTTGAAAAAATGTAAGAAAATCAAAATACAAAAAAATATTTATACATATGTAAGATCAGGATTCCGCCGAACACATCTCCCTGCAGTCAGCAAGTTCCATCCCCGGGAATTAAGTTAAATCCAGGCATTTTTTTCAAATCCAGAAACCACAATGCTGAAGACACAAGAGTCACGAAAGAAAAACCCTCTTAGTGCCCGATTTTTTCCGTATTTCGGGGACAGCAACCAAGCCGTAGAAACCGACACGAGCACTATTCCCGGCAACGCCAACCAGGTGGCTGTCGGCATATGTGCGATGGCCAAGAAGACGCAGTCGAAGCCCATGAAGGAGATACTAGGACGGCTCGGCGAGATGAAGTTCATCAAGCTGGTGATGTTCGAGGAGAATGTGATTCTGCACGAGCCCGTCCAGAATTGGCCCCACTGCGACTGCCTGATCTCGTTCCACTCGAAGGGCTTTCCGCTAGATAAGGCCATCAAGTATGCCGAGCAGCGGAATCCCTTTGTGCTGAACAATCTGGACATGCAGTACGACATCCTGGACCGCAGGAAGGTCTATGCCATTCTGAAGAAGGAGGGCATCGAGATTCCGCGCTATGCCGTCCTCGATCGCGACTCGCCGGATCCGAAGCGTGAGTGTATTCGAAGTAAATAAAGACCACTTCCTATCCTTCCTCTTGCCTCACAGATCGCGAACTGATCGAGTCTGAGGACCATGTGGAGGTCAATGGCATCATCTTCAACAAGCCGTTCGTGGAGAAGCCCGTGTCGGCGGAGGATCACAATGTCTACATTTACTATCCGACGTCGGCGGGCGGCGGCAGCCAGCGGCTGTTCCGAAAGATAGCCACCCGGAGCAGCGTATATTCGCCGGAGTCGGGAGTGCGCAAGACGGGCTCCTTCATCTACGAGGATTTCATGGCCACCGATGGTAAGGAACTTACTCTCTGTTTCCTGCAATTCTTTGTACTTAATATATACCTCTCAGGCACGGACGTCAAAGTGTACACCGTCGGTCCGGACTATGCCCACGCGGAGGGCCGCAAGAGTCCGGCGCTCGATGGCAAGGTGGAGCGCGATAGCGAGGGCAAGGAGATCCGCTACCCGGTCATCCTCAAGCACTCCGAGAAGCTCATCTCGCGCAAGGTGTGCCTGGCCTTCAAGCAAACGGTCTGCGGCTTCGATCTCCTTCGGGCCAACGGCAAGAGCTTCGTCTGCGATGTCAACGGCTTTAGCTTCGTCAAGAATTCGAGCAAGTACTACGATGACTGTGCCAAGATCCTGGGCAACATGATCCTGCGCGAGCTAACCACCACGCGGCACCTGCCCTGGTCCGTTCCCTTCCAGCTGGACGATCCACCCATCATGCCCACCCTCTTCGGCAAGATGATGGAGCTGCGCTGCGTGGTGGCCGTCATCCGGCACGGCGATCGCACGCCCAAGCAGAAAATGAAGGTGGAGGTGAGGCACCCCAAGTGAGTAGCAGCGTTGAATTTATTTAATTTAATTTCTAGGAGTCCAACTGTGTTCTGCAGATTTTTTGAGGTCTTTGCAAAGTACAATGGTCCGAAGCTGGGCCACATCAAGCTCAAGAAGCCGAAACAGCTGCAGGAGATCCTGGACATTGCCCGCTTCCTGCTCAGCGAGATTCACTCAAAGTCGCAGGCCGATATCGCGGAGAAGGAGTGCAAGCTGGAGCAGCTGAAGACCGTGCTGGAGATGCACGGCCACTTTTCGGGCATCAATCGCAAGGTGCAGATGAAGTACCAGTCGAAGTGCCGCACACTTGGATCCAAGTGCGATGATGGTAAGTGTGGTCCTCTGGTAGCTATCCTTTCCAAGTACATTAATGCGAGTACCCTATTCATAGCCACCGACCAGCCGGCGGACCCATCGCTTATCCTTATCCTCAAGTGGGGCGGCGAACTAACTCCAGCGGGTCGCGTCCAGGCGGAGGAGCTGGGCCGCATCTTTCGCTGCATGTATCCGCGCGGGCAGGGCAGAGCTGACTACTCGGGCTCCCAGGGATTGGGTCTCTTGCGGTGACTATAAAGGGTTAACTCTTTGGGGGAAGCTTTATGAAATCCCTTACCTGAAACTCAGGTTACACTCAACTTTCCGGCACGACCTGAAGATCTACGCCTCGGACGAGGGTCGTGTCCAAATGACCGCCGCCGCCTTTGCCAAGGGTCTGTTGGCCCTGGAGGGTGAACTAACGCCCATTCTGGTCCAAATGGTGAAGAGTGCCAATACCAATGGACTGCTGGACAACGAAGGTGATTCCATCAAGTATCAGGATCTGTGAGTAAACCTTAAGAACTCATGTTTACCTTTCTTTTCTTGAGATATTTTAACCTTTTGCTCATCTTCTGTCCTTTTTTAATGTGCGAAACTTCTCCCTTCACACCCAGACCTCCATAGATTATTAACTAACTTATCCCCAAATCCCATTTAAAAATCCTCTGATAAATCCCAGGGCCAAGGGTCGCCTGTACGAGCTAATGCAGAATGACCGTGAGCTCACCAAGGAGGATCGCGAGCTGATCAATCCCTGCGACACCCAATCTATCACTCAGGCTCTGGACTTTGTTAAGAACCCGGTGGACTGCTGCCACCATGTCCTGCGGCTCATCCGCCAGCTGCTCCACAATATCAGTGTCAAACAGGAGGATCCAAAGACCAAAGATGCCATCCTGTATCATGACGAGACCTGGGACCTCATGCGCTGTCGCTGGGAGAAGATATTGACAGATTTTAGTAGCAACTCCAAGCTCTTTGACATCTCCAAGATACCCGACATCTATGACTGCATCAAGTACGACCTGCAGCACAACCAGCACACGCTGCAGTACGACCAGGCGGAGGAGCTGTACATATACACGAAGAACCTGGCGGACATAGTGGTGCCGCAGGAGTACGGACTTACGCGGCAGGAGAAGCTGGCCATTGCCCATGGCATCTGTTCGCCGCTGCTGCGGAAGATTAAGGCCGATCTGCATCACAAAATCGACCAGGTGGGGGATGAGTTCATGAATCGCTTGGACCCTCACTATAGCCACGGCGTCGCCAGTCCCCAGCGGCATGTGCGGACGCGTCTGTACTTCACCAGCGAATCGCACATCCACTCGCTGCTCACGGTCCTCCGCTATGGCGAGTTGCTCGATGTCCTCACCGATAAGCAGTGGGGCCGAGCCATGGACTACCTCTCGACGGTGTCCGAGCTGAACTACATGTCCCAGATTGTCATTATGTTGTACGAGGATCCCACCAAGGACACTGCCGCCGAGGAGCGCTTTCACGTCGAGCTCCACTTCAGTCCCGGCGTCAATTGTTGCGTCCAGAAGAGCCTGCCACCGGGTCCCGGATTCCGGAGTCGGAAGTCATCGGAGGATTCGAGTTCCGAACGGATCAAGGAGGAGAATGACTCTAGCTCAGGCAAGAAACGTTCGGTGAGTATGTTTATCTGCAGATGCAGTGTCCTTGTATCTTACGGATAATGAATATTCGGCAGACTATCAGCGGACATCGCGTCTCACCGACCCTCGGCTTCAAGCGCCTGGAGCCTCGGTCCAAGTCGAAGCCCCCACCCATTGGGGCCTATCACACGGTCAGCGGTCTTCAGGCCATGGACTTGGCCAAGCGGCTCAACAAGGAGCTGGCCTCGCAGCAGCAGCAGCAGCAGCTGCTGCGACCGATCAGTCCGGACAGCCGGACGGTGGGTCTCGTTTGTGAGCCAAAATCCCGCAGCCTAGACAGGCGATCCTCGTCGCGCATTTGTGCCAATCTGCCAGGTACGAACAATATAGTTTCTTTCGAACTATAAGTATTTAATACCAGCATTTAAGATATTGTTTTCTTATTAAATATATTTATAATCTTCTTATTCTCAGGATTTGGCGATGTTCCTCCCATTCGACCCCTGGAGACGCTGCACAATGCTCTGTCGCTCCGCAAGCTGGATGGCTTCCTGCAGGACATGGTCCTCACGCAGTTTCTCATGTCGCCAACGGGATTGCCTACAACCGTCCCCAACATACCGTCAGTGGCTTCAATAACAATGTCGGATACCATCGCCGGAGTTCGTCCAGGGTTCGCCGAGGGAGGCAGTGAATCGGGATCCACGATTGAAGCATCGGAGGCTCGCCACTCAAGGATGGGCAACGAAGAAAGGTCTGGGCATAAGTGCAGCAGGCATACGTGATTCTTCTCTTTACTTGATATATATATTTATGTATGTTTTTGATTGAGTTCCAAACTTATTTGTTTTATTTTTTGTGTGAGTTGAAAGAAAAATAAAATATAACTTTGATGTTTTTTAAAAGATTTCAATATTCAAAAAATCCGACAGCAACTGCTTCCTTCATTCCTTCCCTTGAAAGTGTTTCGACGATTACCAGGCACCTGCAAAAACCCTTCGTTTTCTCTCCTTAAAATCCTTCACTTTCGACTGGAAAACCGCTAGGATGTCAGTACTGACTCCGGAGAGCGGAACGATCCCCAGTTGACCGGGCGCACGCCCGCAGTATAAACAACTCAATTTGAATGCATTTAACCGCGTAATTGAGCCACGCGCCGGACAGCTATGCGTGCGCTATTTGCGGCCAACCCCCGCTGCTCCCACTTAGTCGCAACTACACACCCACACCCGCACCCACACCCTTTCCGCTCAACCCCCACACACCCCTGCTAAGCGCGGCAAATTGCAAACCAATTGGCATGCAACTGGTTTTGGTCGCCGGCGTAATGGGCAGAGCGAGGAGCAGGGCAGCCGGGGTAGCCGGGGTAGCCGGCCCAGTCAATGCCCAGAAATTAGTGCGTAAATGTTTTCTCACCAAATAAAAACGACGTAAAGAGCCGAGACCGAGAGAGAGTTGCGTAGCGCGGTACGCGTTGCGAGCGGGCTTTGTGCCTCATTTCGCCACGCTTGCCGGGAAATTAACTGCGAATTATTTGGCCAGACGCTAAGGGCACACGTTCAATTTTCCTGGATTTTCCATGCTCGAACTTCACCACAGCCGCTGCCTGACAGGTGAGCCTGATCGGGATGATGATGAATTGGCGCCGCGTGCGATGCCTAAATGCCACTCGAATAGGTAGAGGAAATGTGGGAATCTCTATTCGAAGTTTTCTGTAAAAAAAAATTGATTTTCTGCAGCCAAGGGATGATAACTCAGACTTGTATGCAGTTAATCTGTGTATATCTATAAATGGAGGCTTATTTTTAACTGGAATATAATTTTAAACTCCATACTAAGGTCGAAAGGTTCCAATAGTCTAGCCAAACTATAAAAAAAAGCGAATTATTTGGTTTTTAATTATTATCAATTTTAGGGAAATGGCGAACCCTGTAATAGCTTTTGTTAAATTCATTTGGGAGTCTGCTTGAAGATCTTCCAGTAGAGTTGTAATAAAATGAATAAAAAACTAGTTTTCAAATTTGTATTTCTAGGATTTTAAATTTCCACACAGTCGTAGTAACCGAACGTAGTGGCAAGTGCCAGTTCATCATTTATGGAATCGGAAATAATCGAATAGCCCCAACAATGACTGCTCGCGACTTTTGCCGAAGGCTTTGCCTGATGAACTGGAAGAACTTTAAGCTGCAGATAGGCAGCCCGCTGCAGCTGGCGTTCATCATCCTGTGCCCGGCGGCCTTCACATTTATCGCGGTGCTGATGAGGTTCAACACACCGATGAAGTTGCGCACGGACAAGATGTACGATGCCATCGATCTGACCAGGATCTGGATGGAGATGGTGGAAAATCTGCAGGCAGCGCGCCAAGTGGCCGACGAGCACAACGTTACGCGGAACCCCTTCGCGCCCCAACTGATCATCGGCTGGGCCCCGCAGAACAGCAGTTTCTTACAGCAGGTGATGGACGAGGCCCAGGAGCAGCTTCAGCCAATGAATTTGACGCGTTTCGATGACTGTGATCAGTTGCGCGAGCATATGGTGAATGAGTCTCTGTTTGCGGGCATTTGCTTTAATGGTGATAGTTACCTGGGATACAATCCGACCCGTGACGACGACGACGATGAGGACGTCGTCAAGGACGCCGATGGGGAAACGGGAAAGGTCCTTAACTACTCTATCTACTTTCCCAGCGAACTGAGGCAGAGCGGGGGCGTCTTTACCCATGCCAACTGGTTCACCCTGTACACGGACGATCCGCAGGGCACCATCCTTCAGCGCATCAACTTGCCGTATGAAGGCGGATTTGTGGGCTATGTTCGCGAAGGGTTCATCCTAATACAGAAGGCCGTCAGCGAGTCCTTCCTGAGCACGATCAGTGAGAAGGATCTGCCGGAGATCGCGCTACGGCGCTTTCCGGTCTTGGGGTACAAGGAGGATGAGCTATGCCACGAGCTGGACACCGGTCTGGCCCTGCTGCTCCTGTTGGGCTATCTCTTTCCTGCCCAGCTCTTCGTTTGGGTAAGTCGAGTGCCAAGCTTTACTTGCTCGACTTTACCCTTTGTTTCCTTCTCTTTGTTGTGTATTTAGCAAATAGTTAAAGAGAAACAGTCCCAGATGCACCTTTTCCTGATCAATATGAACATTGGCAATCTCATCCAGTTCGTTTCTTGGTATACCACGTGCATGGTCTGTCTGACAATAAGCGCCCTGCTCATTGTAATCGTTTTAAAGGTAAGAAAATATTTGCATTTTGAATCCATTAGGAGGGGAGGAGATTTCATTAAATACATATTCAAAATAAGGAAAGCTACAGTCGAGTGTGACCGACTGTGAGATACCCGGTACCCAAAGCATTGTGGGTGAAATTAAATAGCATTTGGACATGGAAAAAAGAAAGTGTTGACAAAAGAGGAAAAATGTTTCTAGAAACATGTTGAGCAACACCCAAAAAAGACAAATGTTGCTGGGAACATGTTGAGCAACACCCAACAAAGACAAATGTTGCTAGGAACATGTTGAGCAACACGCACGTGCGCTCTCTCTCTCTCTCTCTCTCTCTCTCTCTCTCTTTCTCAAGAAGTTCACAGAAACTTTATTGTTTAAAAACTTCTATGTTTATCATCCGATTTTACTCAAATTTTCAGAACACGTCTGCGATTGCCTTCTTATTAAGTCTATCCATTTACTTTTAGTTTGTGGGTTTTAATTTGTCGCAAAATATTCTCGTAAACCTGTATCCATATAAGTAGGTTTTTATTTGTCCCATTAAAATGGCAAAGTATTTTCTTAAGAACATAAGAACATCTATAGATATTTTATATAATATAATCTTTATTGCTTATTTTTTTATTACCTAGAACCTATGGTTTTCTTAAGATTGCGTTATTTTTAAAACATTTTTTTTTTAAGTAGATCGCAGTAATCTCTTCGTATTAATATTTAATGCACAAAGGTTTGGGTACCGGGTATCTCATAGTTTGTAGGTTTTTATTTGTCCCATTATAATGATAATTCCCTTAAACCTGTATCCATATAAGAACATAAGAGGATCTATAGATACTATATATAAAATAATCATTACTGTTTGATTCCCTGGAACCTATGTATTTTTTAAGAATGCCTTATTTTTAAAACATTTTTTTTCCAAGTAGATCGGAGTAATCTTTTCGTATTATTATTGTTAAATGCATAAAGCTTTGGGTACTGTGTATCTCATAGTTTATATTTGTCCCTTTTAAAATGGCTAAATATTCTCTAATACCTACATATATTATGAATTATATAATCTTTACTGTTTAGATGCCCTGGGACATGAATGACGCGGTGCTGGAGCAGACGCCCTGGTACATCCTGCTGGTAGTGCTGCTCACCTACAACGCCGCAGCGACCTCGTTCGTGTTGATGGTGGCCTCGTTTTTCAGCAACGCCCTGACCGCCGTTCGAGTGCTGACTATCCTTTGGGTGGCCACCTATATGCCCAATGTGGTGCTGTGGAATAACCTGGAGAACGACGTTATGGCCATCCGCTACATAGCCTTCTTTCTGTCCAATGTGGTGCTGAGCATGGTCTTTGAGGGGATAGTCGATCGTGAGACGATCATGCACACCGGCTGGGAGAGCTACTCGTATGACGACAGCTATCGCCCCGGACCCATAACGGTGTTTACCAGCACGTGGATTTTTCTAGTCAACGCCTTGATTTTCTGCGCCATCGGCATCTATATGAATATATGGCGCCTGGGCGACCGATCGGCGAAGAGGGCGGAGAAGGAAGAGGGTAAGTCGAGCAATGCACCCGATGACCCGGATCGCGATTGGACGGAAAGCGTTAACCAACAGGTGCGGGGCACTGACGTTAATTCCACAAAAATCTACGAGGTTGAGCCCTCGAATCGACGCTTCAAGCTGAAGATGAAGAAGCTCTGCAAGCGCTTCGGGGCCAAGGATCGGCCGGCCTTGAATCTCTTCACGTGGAATGTGTACGAGAACGAGGTGACCGTCCTGATGGGTCACAATGGCTGTGGCAAGTCCACGCTCCTCAAGATCCTGGCCGGCCTGATGGAGCCCACTCATGGCAGTGTCACGGTCTCCACCTACAATATCCAGACCGAGCGAAAGACGGCCTGCATGGAGCTGGGCATCGCGCTGGGTGACCACTTGCTACTCACCGAGCTGACCCTCCTCGATCAGTTGCGTTTCATGTGCCGGGTGAAGGGCATGCACAATGCCACGGAAATCGACGGAAACATAAGCTACTTCCTGCAGGCCCTGCAAATCGATCATCTGAAGCACAAGCGACTGAGGAAGCTCATGGCCAGCGACCTGACGCTGGTCAAAATTTGTTGCGCCTTTGTGGGCAACAGTCGCATCATCCTGATAGACGACATATACCGGGATCTGGACAAGCAGACGAAGGCCCGGATCTGGGCCCTGCTCAACGAGGAGAAGTCGCACCGCACGATCATCGTGGTGGTCAACACGACGGCGCTGGCCGAGAGTATTGCCGATCGAATGGCCATTATGTCGAATGGTGAGCTCAAGTGCACCGGCACTAAGCCCTTCCTGAAGAATATGTACGGCCATGGCTTTCGATTGGTGACTATATAGTATACCATATACTATATATATACTAAATACTGTATCTGCAGGTCTGTATGAAGGGCCCTAACTGCAATATGCCTGAGTTGTATGCCCTGATGAACAAGTACATGCCGACCCTGAGCATCGAGTCGAACATCGGCTTTAAGGTGAACTTCGTCTTGGAGAATAAGGACGAGGACCTGTTTCCGCTGCTGATCGACGAGCTGGAGGAGAACATGGAGCGCCTGAATGTGCTCAGCTTCCGTATGCGGGACACCTCCATGGAGGAGATCTTCTTGCGTTTCGGATGCGACGAAGACGACCAGATGGGCGGCACCCTGGGCTGGCACGAGAATCCCCATCGCCTGATCGATAAGTACTTTGAAGCCCTGGCCGCCGCCGATAGTCATAAGCAGCATAAGGGCTGCCGACTTTGGCTCCTGCACCTCAGGTATGTTGGATATTCATCAAGAGATCCTTTGCTCAACCCCCTCCGTAGGGCCATAGTTTACAAGCGATGGATTTTTGGCTACAGGCATTGGATCGTCGTGCTTTTGGAGTTGCTGACCTTTCTGATTGCCGCGCTCTGCGCCTTCTCTGGCGTTTTCATCCACGGCAAGGATTATCAGCTGATCCCGGTGACCTACAATCTCAGCCGGCTGGAAGACGTCCAGGCCTTCGCGGAGCTCTTCTCCGATGAGGAGAACATGAAGGACATGCTCGCCTACTACACGGAGATCCTTCACTGGTATGATACCCAGACGACGGTGCTGTCCAAGAGGCACGATAAAAAGTACGCCCTGATGCACAATTCCGAGTTCTCCCGGAACGTCAACCTTCGCTACACGCTCGGGGCCACGTTCGACACGAAGGTCGTCACCGCCTGGTTCAGCGTCATTCAGTTGCACATAGCGCCCTATGCCCTCAACGTCGTCCACAACGCGGTGGCCAGGTGAGCGCTCCTTTATGACTAATTATTATTATTAAATAATTAGGATCGATTTAAAATCCAAAGACACTTATTCGACGAAGAGGCCCACATCGATGTGACCCTGGAGACGCTGCCGTTTCAGACGAAAATCAACATGATGCCGCCGGGCAACCAATACTTTGGCGACTCAATTGCCATCAGCGCCGTCTTCCTGCACAGCCTCATCTTTCCGGCGTTCAGCCTCTTTCTCATCCGGGAACGCGCAAGCTGCATGAAGAAGCAGCAGCTCTTGGCCGGAGCCCGGCTCTTCGGCTTTTGGGGATTCTCGGTCTTGTACGATCTCGTCTTCCTGGTTGCCTACGCTATTTGCGTGGTGGCCTTGGTGGCCTGCTACCATCATCCCGACCACAACGCGGTGCTTCTAGGTGAGTCCATCGATCTACTTTACATTTTTTGGCACCTCATCCTCAATCCCATTTCTGCCTCCACAGTTTTGCTGTTTGTTGTTCTGCTGATGGGTGGGACAATGGTGATACTCTTTTCGTACTTGGTGTCGAGTCTTTGCCGGAGTCCCATCTACGGATACATGTTGATTTGCTTCGTCAACTGCCTGGGAGTCATCGTCTTCGGAGAGGTCCATAGAGTTGGTTTTGACCAGCCACCCAAGTGGCCGTATATTTTTCACCAGTACTTGATCGCGGCAATGATTCTCAAGCTCTTCCTCTTCTACGAGTACAACCTGCTTTGCAAGGATCCAATGGTGGAGTTCGCCTCCACGCATATCTTTAAGTGCGGCACCTCGCCTGACTGCTGCAGTTGAGTTTTAAATCCATAAATCGCACTCGAGGAGAGATATTAATAGTTGTTATTCAGATTTTGAATCTATTTGGAAAATTAAGTACGAGTTCTTTTCCTAGTTTAATTTAATTTAATTAGATTAATAAGTACTAAAAAAACGAACCATAACTTATTGCAATTTAATTTTAAAGTATTTGTTGTCCAATTTTAACAATATTACGTATACGCAAGGAGCATTTACAATCCTCTGAAATCAGTGAATATTTCTTCCCGAGTGTGTTCTCCTGCTTGAATAATTAATCACCTTTCGCTAATAATGATCCTCCAGTAAAGGACGACTATACAACGCCCATGGTGCGCGTTGACCTCGTCATATTGTTGTTGTGGCACATTATACTCGTCGGTCTTCTATTCCTAGCGGAGTTTTATAGGATCGTGGGCTTCGCTGCCTGCCGCTCCGCTTCGAAGGACATTCAGCCGAATGCCGATTATAGGCTGAGCAGCACTCGGATTACTAGCCAGATGTCCGACGATCCCTCGGTCATCGCCCAATGCCAGGGCCCCAGTGATTTGTCGCCAGAGGAGTGCAGCCAGAAAGCTGTTGTTGCCGTCCGCCTGGTCACCCAGCATCGCAAGGTGCAGGTGCTCAAGAATCTGAACTTTACCCTGGACAAGTAAGTCCATGTAAGGTCTTATACCTAATACCTTTTAATAGCAATATACGCATAAAGTTCATACATTTGACTTGCAATATGCAAGCACTTTTTCTGTCGGCGACGAAGTTGAGAGCGGAATTTATACAAATTACTGATGAATTTAACTCCTTTCCAGGGGCGAGTGCGTGAACATCTCGGGCTTGAACAATTCGGGCAAGTCGGATCTGCTGAAGCTCATCGTGTACGAGACGAAGCTGAAGAGCGGCCAGATATGGATTCACGGCTACCCGGTGCACCGCCACCGGATGAGGTGCTACCGCATGGTGGGCTACTGTCCGCAGTACGGCAATCTGCCCGCCGAGTTCACGCCCCGCCAGCTGCTCTACATCCAGGCCTTATTTCAGGGCCATCGCAAGCGTGACGCCTGGATCGTAACCGAGGCCCTGATCCGGATGCTAGGACTCTACCAGTGCTGCGACCGATCCGTGCATGTCTGCACCTCCGGCGAGGAGCGTCGCATGTTCTACGCCTTCGCCGTGCTCAGTAGCCCTCGGCTTGTCTGCGTGGACGGCGTGCCCGCCGGCCTGGACCCCATCGCAAAGCGTATTATCCTCTCGGTGACCACTATTATGCAGTCCATGGGCACCAGCTTCCTCTACACCAGCCTGAATAGCCTGGACACGGAGCGGCTGTGTGTGCGAACACCCGTCCTGTTCGAGGGCGAACTGTGGATGATCCGCTCCATGGGGACGGAGAACGCGAACTACAAGAGTGGCTACCAGCTGGAGGTTCGTTTCAAGCGCAAGGTCAATCCCAATGTCAGCATGTCGCGGGCCACCTGGAACCGCATTAACCACTTCCCCCTGTCGCCGCATAAGAAGTTTACCGCCTTCATGGAGATCAAGTTCCCCAACGCCGTGCTCAGGTGAGTTTTTGAATTTGAATGAAAGTTTTTGAAACTGTAGAAGATAGCTGTGTGTATGTGCTAGAGGTGGGAGCTTGTTTCGATAAATATCGGTATAATAATTTTAATTTAAGTGCTTAATAACTGAATTAAATGACATTGAAGAGATTTGTTGTTTTTAGTATCGTGAAAATAATTCACCATTCTTTATTATTTTTATTTAATTTTTATTTATTTTTATTTATTTTTTACAGAAGAGAGGATGAAGTTTCGATGGTTTTTCATATGGACTTGGAGTCGACAACATTCTCCACGATCTTCTTGGTTCTTCGGAAAGATGCATTCGAAATGAACATTGAGGATTTCTTCGTCACACGCAATATGCGCGTTTCACACTTTGCCGAGAGATAAAGCAAAAATATTCTATTCCAGAAAGCAAATTTAAATTCAGTGTTGACTCTTGTTTTTTTTTTTAATGATTTATTTACCAAACGAAACTTTAAATAATTAAATTTCCCTTATTAAAATGTGAAAATATAAACTGTCAAGAGTAATTATATACAATTTGCAAATTACAGGCAACTTCTGACCTGGATATTATTATTTTTATACCCTTGCAGAGGGTATTATAATTTTGCCATGATATTTGCAACGCAGTGAAGGAGGCATCTCAGACCCCATAAAGTTTATATTTTCTTGATCAGCATCACCAGCCGAGTCGATCTAGCCATGTCCGTCTGTCTGTCTGTCCGTCTGTCTGTCTGTCCGTCTGTCTGTCCGTCTGTCTGTCCGTCTGTCTGTCTGTCGGTTTCTACGCGAACTAGTCTCTCAGTTTTTGAGCTATCGGGCTGAAATTTTCAGCATAGTCTTATTTCTTTAGCACGCAGTATATATGTCGGAACGGCCGAAATCGGACCACTATATCCTATAGCTGCCATAGGAATG